>JARFXV010000924.1:0-104932 GCA_031761425.1 Cosmopolites sordidus | reverse complement strand
TGTTGCAAACGTCTCCTAATACTTCTTGTACTGATTGGCAACTGTAATTCCCGTTTGGTAATAGTCGAAGTCAAGAAGTTTTACGTTTTCGGCCTTGGTTGGTTTTAGCTCCATGTTTTTTTTTCTCCTAATATTTTTGAAACTACGCAAGGAAATCTTTTGGTAAGGAGTTCGGTAAATAAATCTCTAATTTTTTTTCTGTTTTCGTAGTACAATGTTTAGTATGACCCATTGATTTTAAAATGTTTGTATATACAAACAACTTACACTAATAACGCCAATCAACCAATAAAAACCAATTTCTGAGAAAATGAACCAAAGTTATCAATATATTTCTACAGTTGCTATTATTTTTCAAGACGGTGAATGATAAGAAAAGTATTTTTGTAGCAGTTACATTTTATTTTAAGAAATCCAACAAACTTTATTACTTAAAGCCTATTTTCTAAACAGTACTCTTATTTTTGTATATATATATATATATATATATATATATATATATATATATATATATATATATATATATATATATATATATATATATGTATATATATATGTATATATATATGTATATATATATATATATATATATATATATATTATATATATATAATATATATATATATATATATATATATATATATATATATATATATGAATATTTTTGTTAGGTGTTTGACCAGGAATGAGCCCCACCCCATCCCTGCAATTGGAGGGCACATGTTTCGCCTCTCGATGTTCAGGCTCGTCAGGGTACCGACACATGCTCTCCCGTCAAGAATAGGGAGACCCCCATCCACAGTCAGCAGGCCTATACTCTCGCCGACTTCCCGTCGGATGGCGTATATTTGTAATATTCGATTTCTTTGGACAGCGTCCAATCAGACAATAGTAGTTGACTGTCAAGTACACTCAACCGCTGGGTTCCACAATCTCATGTGGAACACACAGCAACCGACGTCTCCGCCTAAATGAACATTTTTGTTAGGTGTTTGACCGGGAATGAGCCCATCTCTGGACGGATCCATCCCTGCAATTGGAGGGCACATGTTTCGCCTCTCGATGTTCAGGCTCGTCAGGGTACCGACACATGTTCTCCCGTCAAGAATAGGGATACCCCATCCCCACACATGTTGTCTCATTAGACGCTGTCCAAAGAAATCTAATATTACATATATACGCCATGCGACGGGAAGTCGGCGAGAGTATAGGTTGCTGACTGTGGATGGGGTCTCCCTATTCTTGACGGGAGAGCATGTGTCGCTACCCTGACGAGCCTGAACATCGAGAAGCGAAACATGTGCCCTTCAATTGTAGGGATGGGTGGGGCTCATTCCCAGTCAATCACCTAACAAAAATATTCATTTGGGCGAAGACGCAGGTTGCTGTGTGTTCCACTGGAGATTGTGGAACCCAGCGGTTGAGTATACTTAACACTCAACTACTGTTGTCTCATTGGACGCTGTCCATAGAAATCTAATATTGGATATATATATATATATATATATATATATATATATATATATATATATATATATATATATATATATATATATATATATATATATATATATATATATTTCTTTATTTTTACGTTATATGTCGTTATAATCCATGTGTAAAGGAAATCGAAGATTCGAAGAGTTTGATTTCATAAAACAGGCACCATATTATATTAAACTATGTGCAGGATTGCGCTAGATGATGATCAAAAACGATATAAAAAATCTTTTTAAAGATTTTGAAATATTTTTTCAATAAATATTCTATAATACTTTACTTTAAAAGGTCTAAAGTAGTCTAAGTAGACATATATGCAGCGGCGCTTTGGTGGAGAAAAAACAGGTGGGGCACGTATAACCAAATTTTGAAATGGGGATAGGGAAATGCGTCACAACCAAAAATTTTACATGTCTTAGTATCATACACACACTTTGCTGTGTAGAAAAAACGAGTGTAACTGTCAGACATCAAATTTTATTTCATTTTTTAATTTTTTAGGTTGGGCACGTGCCCACGAGCCCCTATGGACCAACCGCCACTGCATATATGTATAACCAGTACGTACCAGTTCTTGAGTAATTTGGTAGGATGCGGCATCGATATCCTTCGCCGGAGCATATTTCAAAAATTGTAACAATTCTGTGGTATTTCTGTTATTTTGCAAAAAGGTTTCATTTAAAATTCCGGCTGTTTTGAATGCAATTTCAACGTGATTTCTTTGATACCCCCAAGGACTTAAAGCTGAACCACTTTCCAAGATAGCAGCTCTAAAAAGACCTTCAGCACGATAATGTATGAAATGGTGATACAAGAATAAATTGTGTTTTTTACCTGATGCTAAGGGACTTAGAAGCAAATAAGATACTGACGCACTTCCTGCACTTTGTCCGAAAATGGTTACTTTTGTAGGATCTCCACCAAAATATTGAATATTTTCCTGAACCCATTTCAGAGCTAATATTTGATCTTTCATTCCAAGGTTTCCAGGAATAACATCATCTCCAGTAGATAGGAATCCTAATTTTTATAGTTTAATTAAAATTCTTTAAATTTGAACATACACGAAGGTCGTTTGAAAAGTTCTCGGCCTAAGACAAGTGATTGTTTAAGTTGTAGGAGCAGTTGAAAGTGCACCAAAAAAAAAAACGAAAACAGTTCTTGTTTATCGGATATCTTATTCGTCGGATTTGGCTCATAGCATTTACTTCCTCTTCCTAAAGCTGAAGAAATGACAGAAGCATAAGGTTCAGGTCAAATTATGAGTTGACCAAATATATAACATTAGGGTAAACGAGGGTAATGAGAGTCATTTAAGCGAGAATTTAAATAAAAGCTTTTTTCAAAATTAAATTTTTATTGCAACAGGGTAATAACAAAATTTACTTATTCAGCTATCATTTAAGATCACTTTTAATCACTTTGGCAAACAACAAATAATAACAGTAAAAAAAAAATAGAAATGACCCCCATCGAACTGAGGTGGGGGTAATGGTGGTCATCCTGTGGGTAATCAGAGTCAAACAAAATTTAACCCTTATCGCAGACATAACCACTGGCTGAGGCCTACCCAGTGTAGTTCGCGTGATCCTACAGCCCACAGCACACATGAAGTACATCTGTACCACAGCTCGTTTTTTTTCCGTATTCGCTACATATTAGACATCTGTTTCCTGGGTCTTCTGCATCATCATCCTCATCATCCTGGCATAACTCATTAGTATTGAAGTTTGATACCGAAGTATCGTTTGAGTCCTGGAGAACTTACCTCTTTGCTCTTTTGGGGCCCTCCTTCTGCACCTTAGCCTTCCTTCTTGGCCCCTACCTTTGAATTTCTTTTTTTTCCTTTTCCTTTGTCTTGTTGAGATTTCCTAATTTTCCTATTTTCTTTTTCTACCTGGTTTTCTTTGATTTGCGTTGAAGTTAAAACTGTAGCTTGCTGCTTCTTTCGGCCCTGTCTTGTACTGAGGGCAGGTGCTTTCTCTAGCAACTTAATAAAATCTTGGATTGTAAACACCTTACCTGATATCTCTTTGGTTTCAGGTGTTGATTCCATATCTGGTTCAGGAACTGGTGGGCCTTCTTGTTTTGATGTGCCTGGAACTGATGGGTCTACTTGCTTCGATGTGCTAGGAATCGATCTTATATCTTGTGATCACAATCGATTACAATCTTGAACTGTAATAGACTCAGATTGGAGAATTTCAGCAACAAACGGCAACAAAGTTTTCTTCTGAAAACACTTCGGGATTTATTGGAAACATACCAGTTGCTAGAAATCCAGATTCTCCCTTGCTAATAGACGCAATATTAGTAAATGTTTTCCTCACCAAGTATGCTACGTCATAATGGTTATCTTTTCTGCGAGATGGCTTTTCATAAATAAGTCACATTCTTTTTTATAAGCTGTTTTTAGTGGCCCAAAGATAGAAATATTTAACACAAGTTAAAGTTGTGGTTTAAATTTAATCTTAATTTAATCTGATTTATGGCACATCGAATGGGCAAGGATTTCCATTGGTGTGGTCACAATTCATTTACCGTCGATAATTGGTGTAACTTGGACTTCTCGTAGCTCAATGTTAAATGAGTGGCATAAGGTACTATGTAACATATATTTTAACAGGCTCACTGCACAGGGGTTGTTATCTCCAAGTGGTTTGCTAGAAGCATGTCTGCAGATATATTCATTCAAGGATGTTTCTAGACATTCTTTATTTTGGTATGAATAAGATTTATCACTAAGTGCTAGGTATGGTTCAGAAGGCATGTTGACTATGAAAGTATGGTTACTCGGAACAGGTAGAGGGCAAAGATGGTAATATTGATATCTTCCTGTTTTCACTAAAGGAAGCTCTAATAAAAACGTAATTTCATAACCTTTAGAATAGCATTTTATTTCGATTAATTTTTCAAATGTTAAAACATTTTGAACTTCTGTTGTCAAGGGTAGTATTTTTGGATCTAAATAATTTTCGAGTTTTCTTATTTCTGACAAAAGTTCATTAGGATCAATAATTGAATTATGCAAAATATTAATTTTTGAGAAGGTAATTGCTGTTTCAACTTTATCAAGTAAATTATATATCGAGTGATACAACATAGTTATCTGATTAATATGGGTATAAATTTGTAAATATTGATGATCATTGATTTCATGTATAGATACTTCTTTGATTGTTTGTTCAATTTGTGATATTCTTATTTGCAACTGCTGTTGATTATGCGTAATATTAGACATCATATCTTTAATTTTATTAAGAGCTTTCGTTAATAAAGTGATGCGGTTTACTTCATCAATTCCCAATTTATTTTGATTGCTTTGTAGATTTTTAAATTTAGCTTCGATTATTTCTGCGTCCCTTTGATCAAGATTCCCTGTGATACATTTAATGAATGAACCTAAAGGGTTGAATAATCCTCTTTTATTTCGATACGTTTTTTTCATGTGGCACTATTTGATTTATTAGAGTTTCTATTTGTTTTTTCTGTCGAACTTAACGAAATAAACGAATTGTAATATTCTTGCTGATTGTCGTTATTATTTGCTAAGGCTGCTAGAAGAGTTTGTGATTGAGCTTTTAGAGAGTGGAATTCATCAACTATTGGTTTCATATCAAAATTTTGTATAAAAGTCCAATGATTTGATGTAATTTTTGCGATTCCTTTCTTGAAGGGTAGCATTCCTGGATAGTTGTTAAGATTGTGGAATTTTACCTCTGCTGTTAGGACGGTGCAGGTCCATCTACAACAATCGGTGTTATTTTAGTTTCATTGATGTGCAGAACTTCCTTATTTTTTGTTTTCGGGTGTTCGGTTTCAATTTTATGATTATCTAAGATTTTTGTTAAGATAAAAGGACCTAGATATTTCTTTTTCAGTTTTCCTGCTCGTGGATCTGGTTTTTTGTAAACTTGAGAGCCTATCTGTGGAAGTATGTTCTTATTCTTTTGATTGATTTTGTCGATTATTTTTTGTTTATGTTGTTGGGTTTCTTCTGCGATTTTATCGTATAAAATTTTTGTGTTATTCTTATGGTTATGAACGTATTCAGAATATACGTGCGAAGGAACAAGATTCATCGGATCTCTTGCATTAGTATGTCCTAATACAAGTTCGTGAGGCGTGAAATTGGTACTAGAATGGATGGTGTTATTGTAAGCAATAACTGCATAACGCATTAAATTTGTAACATCAGAATGTGTGTCAGACTCTCTTAAAATCCTTAAATGTTCTATTAGTGTTGAATGTAAGCGTTCAACGGGAGAGTTCGATTCGTGATGATAAGGCGTTGTGAAATGTATGTCTATGTTGTGTGATTTAAGAAAATTTTTTACTACTTCGTTTCGAAATTCGGTACCGTTATCTGAAACAATGCATTTCGGAACTCCTACGAATGAAAAGTAAGTTATTAATTGTTCGCAACATGAAATAGCGTTTCCATGATAAGGGAGGGCTTGGCCAAATTTTGAAAACTTGTCTAAAAATGTTAAGAATTTATTTTTTCCTACTACTAACGTATCGATATGTACTAGATCAAAAGGTTTACTAGGCGTTTCTGTTAAGATTAATGGTTGGTTGTGTGGCTTTCGATTGTACTTGCTTCTTTGGCAAATTTCACACGCATTTATATAATTTGTTACGTCGGTTTTGAGGGTTTTCCAATAGTAATTAGCCTTTAAAAATTTTACTGTTTCGTCTAATCCTCGGTGATTTGTTTTTCCTTCATGTTTATGCTGTATTAAAAGTACTCTTTCGTCTTCTTCAACATTATTGACTAATTTAGTACATTCTATCAGTTTATAATTTCGAAAGTTTTCAACCATGCTACGATAAAGAAAAGGTCTAAGTTCTTTTGATTGAAAATAAATATAAGTTGGGTTTTCAGTCAAATTTTCCTTTAAGAAGTTTGTTATCCGTTGAGGGTTTGTCGGTAAAGTTGCATAAATAATTTTGTGTCCGTCGAAGTTTTTGCGTTCAATTATTATATAAGGATCATAAGGAGATTTCTTTACTATAATTTAATTTGCTTTGTTGTTAATGATTTCATCTAATAAGGACATTGCCGTATAGTTTTGATCGGAATTTGTGGTATGAATAGTATGATCAGTGTTATACGCTTTTTCTATTGATAATTGGGAAGTAGGAGGACGTATTTGTATATCTGAGATAATGTTAATTTTAGGTCGACTTGATTCTTCTATTTCCTTTTTTACTCGATCGATATCGTCTTGGTTTGCAGGGCTCGATTCGATGATTTTTAGAAATGCTTGGATATCTTTATCGATATCACCTGGACAGTTATATGTCGAGTCACCGTCAATTGCGTTTAGTTGGATCCGTGAAAGAGCATCCGCGTTAGTGTTTTGACTGTCCTTTTTGTATATGATTTCGTAATCATATTCCTCTAACTTTAACCGCCAGCGAACTAACTTGCTGTTAGGCTCTTTTAAGTTAAAAAGCCATACTAGAGGTCGGTGGTCTGTGTATATATTAAATTTTCTTCCATATAAGTATGGTCTGAAATATTTGCATGACCATACAATTCCCAAAAGTTCTTTTTCTATTGTTGAATAACGTGGTTCAGTCTCGTTCAGCGTCCTGGATGCAAAAGCGATTGGAAGATCATGAGGGGGGGTTGCCTTGTGAAAGTAGAGCTCCTAGGGCTATATTCGATGCGTTGGTTGTTAATACAAATGGTTTGGAAAAGTCTGGATAATTTAGGATTGGAGCATTCATTAGAAGATTTTTAAGGTGATTGAAAGATTTTATGAAAGCAGGTGAATGAATTATTTTTGCATCTTTTTTTAAACAAAGGGTAAGAGGTTTGGCAATTTTTGCAAAATAAAACGACGGTAATAACCAGTCAGTCCTAAGAAAGATTTAATTTCTTTCCTGGTATTAGGTATAGGAAATCTCTTTACCTCGTCTAATTTGTCCGGGTTTGGCATAACGCCTTCGCTGGTAACTTTATGGCCTAGATAAGTAACTTCTTTATGAAGAAACTCACTCTTATCTAATTGGATCCTAAGGTTTGATTGCCCGAGACGGTTAAAAACTTCTCTTAGTCTATCGATGTGCTCTTGCAAAGATGTCGAGAATATAATAATGTCATCTAGATAGATTAAACAAATTTCGTTTTGAAGCCCACGCAATACATTGTTCATTATCTTTTGGAATGGCGCCGGTGCGTTTTTTAACCCAAAAGGCATGCGACGAAATTCGTAATGTCGGGTGTCAGTAGAGAAGGCTGTTTTCTGAATATCGGCTGGATCCATTTCGACTTGATGAAAACCGTTTGTTAGATCTAATGTGGTACAGTATTGAGCTTTTCCCAGTCTGTCTAAAATGTCTGTTATTTGGGGAAGTGGAGATTTTTGATTGATAGTTTTTTCATTTAATTTCCGGTAATCGATAACGATCCTCCATTTTCGTTTCCCAGACGCATCTAATTTTTTTGGTACAATCCAAATAGGACTGCTCCAGGGTGAATTTGAATCTTGTATTATGCCGTTTTTTAATATTTTGGATATTTGCGAATCTACCTCTTGTTGATGAACATGGGGGTATCTATAAGTTTTAGTAAAAATCGGTGTTTCATCGGTTAATTTTATTTGGTGCTTTATTTGGTTTGTGAACGTTAAGGGTGTGTTTTCGCAATAAAAAATGTCACGATATTCGTAACAAAGTTTCCTAAGAGTTTTATATTCTTCATCATTGCAATGCTTTAGCCGGATATTTTTGAGATTTTGCTTTGCTAAATTGTCCATGCGTTGGTCGTATTCGATGTTAGTTTCCATTTTTTCGACAAAATTGACTTCTGTTTCTTCTATAATTTCGACAGGTAAAGGTTCGAAAATTTTAATTTCGATTGGATTTTCTCTTGAGTTCGTTATTATTGTATTTGCGCTGAAATTTTTGATGGTAACTAAAGATTCGGGAATTTCTGCCTGGCCAAAGTTCGTATAACTTAGAATACCGATTCCGTTCGATTTATTTACAGGTATTTTTATGACTTGAGAACTACGGGGAGGTACGGTGAATTCAACTCCTTTAAAAACATTTTTCGAATTTTTATTACATTGATAATACAAAGGTATAGTAGCCTTTTGTGATTGCAAACAGAAGTCTTTTAAATTAATGTTAGCGCCTATGTGCGTCAAAAAATCAATACCTAAAAGTCCGTCAAATTTAGGAGAAAAATCGAAGAGATAAAATTTATGATTTCCAGGATGATTGAAAGAAGAAAATATCGGTATATTCATATTCGACTTCTCCTGAGACTCACCTCGACTTTTCATGAGTAGATGTGGCGTGTGCTGTTTTTACAATAAAGGTTTCTTGTTCAATGAAGTTAGGAAATAATTGATACGCTATTTGTGGCTTAAAAAAAATTCTACCGCTACCGGTGTCAATTAAAAATTTTGCATTTATTTCGGGTAAGAAGTCGGGTTACTGGTAAATCGGCACTAGTATATGTGTTTAAATATATCAACTCGTTTGATTTATATTCGGGGCGTCCGGAAAATTTTCATATTCTGGCTGATAGCAGAAATCGTCAGGGCAATTATTATCAATATCACCAATAGGATATTGATCATGCCAATTTTTGTTGTTTTCTGTATCATAATATTCATAATTCTCGTACTGATTGTTCGTATGATCGCTCGCTTCATGCCGATTCAGGGAATAATCGTTACTTGGCAATGTTTGATTTCCCGCAATTTCTCCATTATTATTGGAAGGCTCAATTGTTTGGTTAAACAATTCTCGAACCATATATTTTTGTTGATTTTGACCTAAATTTTGTGGTCGACTGACATGGAATCTGGCATTTCCACTGGATGTATCCATCGGTTCGGGTTTGTTTGTTCGAATGACCGACGAAGTGGCTTGTCTTTTTACTCCGCGAAAATTATTTTGATTATTATATTGCGGTCTAAAGTTATTAAAATTATTCTCCCTTGGGATGAATTTTGGTATATTTTGGTTAAAATTTGGGTTTCTTGGACCCCATTGTCCGAATCCTAAGAATTGCTGATTGAAGCTGGGCCTTTGTGGTTGTATCGGTGTATTGTAAGAATGACGTACAGGGCCGGGTGCGTTCGCAGTATAACTCGTGGGTGTATTATAAACTCTTGGAGTTTGCATTGGAGGTGCTAAATTTATATTTATTTTATTAATGTTTCCGCGGTTTTTATAATACAAGAAATTTTCTTCTTCCTCTGCAAAACTCATCGCTTCTTCTAGTGATTTTGGATTTTTCAACCGGACTACTAACTGCATGTTATAATCAAGGCCATTTATGAAAGTTTTAAGAACTATGTTTTCGTACTCCGAGATTTTTAAAAGTTTTATCTCTCTTTTTTTCTCTTTCTATCTTCACTCATATTTATTTTAGAAAATAAAAGACTTCTTGCATCTTGCAATTTTAAGCCGAATAATTGAGGTGTTTCGTTTTTTTCTGGTTTTAATGTTATTATATCTTGGACAATGCAATCAATAGATCTGCGATCGGAAAATGGACTTATTATTGATGATTTAACAAGTTCCCAACTATGTAGTTCCACTCATGAGGCAATAAAATCAGCTGCCCTACCTACTAATTTACTTAATATTGTGTCAAATAGACACACGTTGATGGGTGCGTTTGCATTCGTTCTGTCTCTGTGGTTATTCAAAAAATTTTCACATGCATTAATAAATCGTGTAATTTGTTTAGAGTTACCGTCAAAATTTGGAATATTTTCGGCTTGATAACGGATAAGAGCATAGTTTGGAGTAGTCATTATTGTATTTTGTTCCTTATCTTTTAAACTAATATTATTAAGTAAACTATAAATGTCTTCCAGTTTAGGAAACAAAAAGTAATCAATATAAAATGGGCAAAAATTTAGGAAATGAAAATTAGGATGCACTTACAGCAATAAGATGTATTGGACCATTCCTTAAATCTAGTTTTCCCAATAAGATGAGCGATGCCTGTCTCTTCTCTAGGTTGTCTTATGTATGAGTTTCTCGGACGATGCTTGTTCCTTGAACTCGTGCCAATAGGACTGTAGGTCGATGCTTGTACCTTGTTCCCTAGCGTTGAGACGTGTTGCTTCACCAAGTTGTTCGATTTTATGCCATAAATCGTTGAAACGAACCGAATTCTTTTAGTGTGCGATACACTATCGAATCCGTTAACACTATCCTACCGACTGCGCCAGTTTTGTTCTCGCCTTTGGAAATTTTCTTTTTAAAAAAACACAAAAGCGGCTTTAAACGTATTTATTGGAACTTGGTGACGTGGGTACTGCACTAATAACAACAACTGCTGTCTTTGATTTACATTCAAAAGTATTTATAAAAATAAAATGCTGATGAACTTTAAAAAAGCTAATATTGCAGTTTTACAGGATATGCTTTTATCATTGATGCAATTTATTATATAGGGTGATTATAACTCACGACTATCACTCCGAAATGCATCGGCTATTGGTGAGAGTCGTTCGCAACAGTGGCGGGGGGTACAGAGCGAGGCGGGGAGATCGTTTACGTAACTCTCCGATGTATAGTTTTGTAAATGTGTGGGTGAACACCACTGCCCGCTAACTCTCATTACCCTCTTTTACTCTATTGCACGCATTATACTGAGCGAATTAACCAAATGAAAAACTTTGAAATGTTGAATAAACGTTGAAACATTTAAATAAATCAAAATTTTTATGTTTTCTTTATTACGCCGAGAAATTTTCGAACTACCCCCATAAACTTGAACTTGAACAAGTGTTTATACCGGATCGGACTTAGAGATCGGATTTGTTATAAAAGATAACTAAATAGCTTTATTTAGTTATGAAACGCTTGTGTCATGCAATGGCGTGTGTCGTCACTTCAATGTTTCAAAATATGTATGGCGTCAAAATGTTTATAAATTCATTTCAATTATTTGTATTAAGTACATTGTATTGTTTCATTTTTCTATGTTATATGGTAAAAAAATAATAATACAAAGTACTGTAGAATGATAAAGCTAAAGTTAGCATTGAATCATATATAGGGGCATGGGCTTAGCAGTCCCATCTCGGAAAACAATTGTTGCTACGAAACCCTATGCGAGGTGTATAAATAGAGTAATGAGACTGATTTTTTGCGGTTTTTTTATTCGATTGAAAGTGTAATTCTACATTGTCTCCTTTAAATAAGTGCTATGGAGACTATTTATCAACTCTTCGTAGCAGTACTGGAACTAAGATACTTGAATTGCCTGCAGCTGGTCCGTTACAGCCTTTTCAATGTTATTTAATACACAAAACTGTGTATTTTGATGTCAATTTTCAAACTTGGAAAAGGAATAAAGTCATAAAGACTTAAGCCTGGAGACTAAGAGGACTGGGACTTTACTGGGTTTTTACTTGAAAAAACCTTGGTTGTATTGGAAAATCCAAGACTCGCCTGATTTTCATCATATCATACCCAATTCATTGCTCAACAAGATTCGCCTGATTTTCATCATATCGTACCCATTTCATTGGTCAACATTAGATGAATGTTTGTATGAGTTAAATTCAACTCTTTTCTGATCATTCTGACTGTCAATCGACGAACAGAACATAAGAGATACCGGATTTTGGCGATATTTTCTTCACTTTCCACCTTTTACAGCGAGGTTCATCTTCAATTGAGTTTTGGCCTTCTGAGCATGCCTTAAACCATTGTTTCTCAACCTTTTTATGTCGCGACCCACTAAATAGCCAACAAGTTAAGTAAAAAACGCTACGATCCCCTCACTCCAATATGTTAATTTGACAAAGTTTTTAATTTCATCTATTTCAAAGTTTTCATCTATTTGTCTTTGTAATAAATGACGAATCGTCAATAACGGATGTATATGTGAATGCGCTGTTTACACTTATCCCTAAATACCGCACACGGCCACAAATACCGAACTACAAGACTTGTATAACCCCTTGTTCTTATATCACTTTTATCAGTTCGAATCTGTGCCCTGCATTTTCACTCACTTGTAAAATGACCCGTCCGCGCATTCTCTGGCTTTAAGCATTTCTCTGGCGGTCTCCTCCATCCTTCCTACAACTTCTTACATTTCAGGTCCCTATTCGTATTACCGCACATTCCTTCTTCCTCTTTCTATTTGCCATTTTATTCGTGTTCCTTTTCACTGCCCCATCGTCGTCATCTTTGTTCATCCCTCTACCTTCCCTTAACAGTTTTTTCGCTAAGTTCTCGTGATTTTTCTCCGTTCTTTCTTGAGGGCCTCAGTCTCCCGTGACCTTTCGTTAGCTGTGCGTTTATTATTTTCCTTTTCTATATTTTTTGGACTTTCGAGATCTTCTATTCCGTACGTTTGTTCGCTCACAATCATCTTGTTGTATCTAAGATAGGCTATGTGTCCTTGGTGTTTTGCTAGTTTTAAGTGGGGTATCAAAAGTTTCCTTTCCCCTTGAACCATTTTTGTATAATCATGATTAATCGAGATATCTCTCCCTTTCAGTACTTTGGTCCTTTCAAATATTTCCATTTTCTTGTCCCATATTTGTAGCTTTACAAGAACTGGTCTTTTTTTATTTGGTTTGTAGGCTCCCAATTTCGTGATTTCCTTTATACCTACCACTATTTAATTTCTGTTTCCATCTCCCTCAGCAATTCCTGCACCTTCTCTTTTACTTGCAACTGTTCTTCCCTATCTGTATCAGTCAATCGCAATTGCACCATAATGTCATTTCTTCTTATTTCTCTCTCAACTTTCTCCAATCTATTTTCTTGGTCTTTAACTGCATGCTTTAATTTTTGGTTTTATTGCTTCAGCTCATTTATTGTATTAGTTATCTGGTTTCTCTTCAACCTCTGTTAATTGGGTGCTTATTTACGCAAATATTCTTTTTATTTCCTTCATATGCGAAAAGAGGACGACCTCGGTCAACCCGTCGTAGGGTGGCCTTTTATAAGTATTCAGAAGTGCAAAATATCGATTATTCGAAAATATTGAAGAATAAACAAGGAATTAACGAAATATAAATTAAAGTGGAGGTTTAGTAGGTTTCAGGAGAGGAAATCAATCTGGATGTACAAAAATTACAGGTAGGACTGGGTAATAAGTGACATAAATCGAAATAAAAAAAAAATACAGGTTTCAAAAACCTATTTTTGGTATAAAGTTTAACTGAAACGAAATTAAACTTACTGCACTAATAATAACATAAACTTCAACTTGGCTTGGTATTATGGAAGTATTTTAACCTTAGTTCAAATCGTATAAATACGATACATTTCGATAAATTTAATTTGTTCCCACTGTTACTTCTGACCAAAAGCAACCCTTATACAACTAGTATTCATTATAGATGAATGGTATTGTATCACTCTTTAATAATATTAAATAAAATGGAAAAAATTGTGACAAAACAAAATGCATCGTCTACATCTGGTGAAGCACTAAAGGACAAAACCAGATTGTACAATGAAACATATTTAAAAAATTGATTCATTGCCTTGGACGACAAGCCGCAATGTGTTGTTTTTTTATCAAGTTATGTCCGCGGAAAGCATGAAGTTTTCAAAATTAGTTCGGTATCTGAAAAAAAAAACACCCGTTTTTACAAAACAAACCATTAGAATTTTTCGAGCGTAAATCACTTGTCTTGGAAAATAAACAAATTGCTATCAATAAATTAAGCCGTAATGAGACCGTAGCACTTGAAGCATCCTATATAGTAGTATTAAGAATGGCCAGGGAGTCTAAACCCCAAGCGATTGCGGGAAAGCTCATTTTATCTGCCGCCATTAATATGGTCAATGTGATGAAAGTTCCGAAGAAGTAAGAAAGTTGAAAAAACTATACTTCTTTTAAATGACACAATATCGAAACGTATTATGGCCAATGATGTTCACGATTAAATAATTGAAAAGGTTAAATCAAGGAATGTTTTGCTATTCAGTTCGACGAGTCAACAGACGTGTCGAACTTGGCGCAATTTAGTGTTTTGTCCGATACGAATGTGAGGAATGATATTTTGCAAACCAATACCTGGTTGGGCAACTTGCGAACGACTCTTTAAAGGTTTTATTGATGCAACACACAACGAAAACTTGGACTTTAATAAATGCATTGCGGTATATACTGATGACGCCAAAGCGACAAAGGGGAAGAACAGTAGTAGTCTGATAAAATTGGTCTGGTAAAATTAAAAGACATTATGTCACATATGGAATGGACGCACTGCTTTGTTCACTGAAATGCGCTTGCTCCAAGAAAGATGCTAGATAATTAACAAAATGTTATTTATTAGTGATATATTTAGTGATATATTTTCACATTTGAATGACTTGAATACGAGTTTACAAGGCTGTAACAAAAACATTTTACTAATGACAGGCAAAGTCCAATGCTTTTAACAAGAAGCTTGGTATTTCAATTAAACGCATTTTAATGCGTTAACTTCGGATTTTATTACCAAAAATATGGATTTAGAAAATTCTATTATTGATCGCGTGTTGGAGAGCAAGAAAATGCATTTACGCGAATTAAAAATTCAGTTACTGGAATATTTTCCAGATAGACGATGCTAGAAGATGGATTTTGTATCCGTTTGATGAAAATTTTGTTGCAGCTACTGAGTTATTTATTGAGATTTACAAACAAGTTATTGAAATATTGGCCGTTAAAACTTTTCAACTAAAATTTTTAACTCAATATTTAAATAAGTTTTGGCTTGCACAGCGTTGTGAATACGGAAGCCTAGAAACGGAAGCTTTGAAAACATTGATCTCTTTCGCTACTTCTTACTTTAAAAACTAAATATAGAAATCATCTATTATCATCGGAAAATAATTTGTTTATGTGTGCATACAATGATGATCTACGCGTAAAAAACTTTTAAATGATAAACAAAATCAACCGTCGCATTAAATTATTATTTCAAGCAACTTTGGCTATTGCTTTATTTAAGTTTATTTTATTATGTTGTTATAATCTGGAAATATTTAAATTGCTTTTAAATTATAAATAGTTATAAATATTTTTTGAACACATTGTGACCTCTCATATTCCTGAACGCGACCTCCAGGTTGAGAAACGGTGCCTTATGTTTTTTAATCTGATATAAAATAATCAGCATTTTAAAATAAAAAAAAAGGGTTGATGAATATATGACAAAAAGAAAATAATTTCATTACATCGATTTTCATTTATTTGTTTGATGCTGTTGAGGATTTAAATAGCTTCTGAATTAAATTTCGGATATTTAGAGAGGAAATCTTGTTTAAAGATGAACGATTTGTAACCATATATGTGGATAACATTAAGGCTAGAATCTATGTAGGATTGTTCTTAGGTAACATGTAGGACTGATTGAAAACTAAACTCTCTGGTTTCGAGATATTTGTGAAAGCTTAGACTGATTAACAAGTTTGTGCCGAAAAAGGTAGATGCCCCATTAACTAGTAACGTTAACGATTAACGAGTAACAGTCATATCTGTGCTTGCGGTTCATTAATTGCGATTCATTTAGATAATCTCTAATCAAAAATGTCAAAAGATGAAAAATTATATTAATAAAAAAATATTTTGTCGCCCTTGGGTTTTTTTGAGCATACTTTTCATCTTATCAAGCTAAAAATGTTTTTAGCTTGATAAGAACAGGATATTTGGCTAATCGTAAAGTTCTGATTAAACTAATAAAAAAAAAACAAGGTCAGATCTTACTTATAATCTTTACGGGGGCAAATGTTTATTTAATAAATAATATATATTGTTATTATTATAATTATATAACACAACTATAAAGAGGAAGAGAATATTGAGAGTTTATTTACGCATAACTGAAAGATAACTGGAAGAAGATATTACACATAACTGGAATCAATCAACTACCAATATAGAATATATAAGACAATATATAGGACAATATAATGAAATAAGAAAAGAAGTCATCAAAGGCAGTATAGAAAGATTATTTCTATATACTATTCTATATATATACAAAATCAATAATCTATGAATGAAAACGAATAATAATGATTAGTTGAATTAATTTAATCAGGGAATAAGCAAATTCAGTGTGTACTTGGCAGAAAAAATTATTGAAAAGTTTAACTATTTGCAATTTCAATTAGGTTATCTGGTTTATTTACATTTTGTTGCAAATTATTTTTAATTATATTTTCGTTCGATTGCTCTTTTTTGTTGAAGTATATGAAAACGTTTACCCCACCGGGCCTGTAGTCATCTCCCGTTTTGAAGAGTGACGCCCCTGGGGCCCTAGTTATTCGTTGACTTAAGTAATAATGCGTAATTGAGTATGATGCCTCTGGAGTACCTCATCAGTAACTCGCACAGCCAGCGTATGGCGCATTGCTTCGCTGTCTACGATAGATTTTTTATTATCAAGCTTACTGACGGATCTTTCGAGATGATTTTCCGTTCCTTAATGCCAAGCTACTTCGGAACCTGATTCAGTCAACAACTTTGAAAGTTGGTTCTTTTTTATTGGCGGTAAGACTTTTAAACAATCGGAGCTGCTTGCCAATCCTAAAAAACTTTATAAGTTTGACAGTACAGTGGAGCCACAAGACACTTTATTTTTCTAAGGGTACGATTACACTGGTCTACAAAATAGAAACTTTTTTTGTCACACGAAAACATCTGTCTAATTTAGATGGTTTTATGGCCACCTAACAAGAATATATTAATAAAAAAAATAGCACGCCAGGTTTCTTTGTGACATTCAAATATACATTTTTACAAAAAATGTACGATAATACACTTACACGTATACAATTATCCACATAAAAATATTTATGATTTTTGCGAGTACTTAGCTTCCGATAAGTCCCTTTTCAATCCCCAGCAGTTAACATCCCTGGACTCCATGTCCCTTGATAATGCATCTCTATAAGGTAAATATCCTGGTGGAATGTCACTCCGTGTTCGTCACTCACAGCACCCAGGTTTTCAGGGAAAAAAATACAAATGTGAGTCCAGGATATTTATCTTCAATGACATATTGCATCCCAAAGCTTTGTATGAGATCAAAAGTTCATGAATTAAATCTTTGTAATTTTCTGACCTGTTGTTACTCAAAAAAACATTAACAAAACATTTCCAGGCGGATTTTTCAAGATCATTCAGTTTTTGCTCAAAGCTGTTATCCTTCTTTAATTCCCTTATTTGAGGACCTATAAATATCTCCTCTTTAATTTTTGCGTAATTTTGGGGAATTTCTCTTTCAGACAGATTTAGTCCCTCGCTTTTAAATTTTTTTTATAAGGCCGTGTTTTATATGCAAGGGCGGTGAAAGTACATCTTTAGAGTTCACTAGAGATGTACTTTTATCATTCTTCTGTTCTGGAGACGCTTGGGCCACTTTTTCTTTATACAACCAAGCCGCAGTGTTTCGAGGAATATTTGCTGAGGTAAGGATTTTAAGGATTAAGGTACAGATATTTACGAGGAAATTTTAGAATCGATTCCAGATTCGATGTTTTCCAGAAGGAATTTCATATTTTCGTAGGTTTTTTTTATATTAGAACCATGGGTCACGGGTACTAAAGGAAGTATATTTACGTTATGTAACCACACTGCTTTCAACAGTTAGATAAAGTCCACAGTTTTTACTAGGATGATTTCAATGTATATAATTTCAGCTCTTGCAATGATTCTTTTATGTTAACAATACATTTTGCTATGTCAAAATTTTCCAGCATTGAATAACATTCACATCAGGATCATACTCCATGGTGTCCAGTATGATTTTAAAGGTTTGTCTAATGTAATAGAACTTAAAGGCCTGGGTTATTCATTGGTCGATAGATTGGAGTAAGACCGTCGTATTCGGAGTCAAAAATATCGCTTTTATATTTAGATGCATAGCTTCAAGCTCACGAGGGTGACCTGGAGTATTGTCCAAAACTAGAACTGTTTTGAAATCTACATTATTTTTCTTTAAATAAGTTTCAACTTCAGGAACAAAACAATCCCTGAACCAGTCACAGAAAATGACACTTCAAACCCACGCTTTCTTGTTGGAACGCCAAAACACTGGTAGGTTGTAAATCATCAGTGGCTTAATTAAACAATCTCCTGATGCATTAGAACATTAGTGTAACCCTATCTTTTACTCCCTTAAAACCATAGGCGGACTTTTCACTTTTGGATATAAAAGTTTTGTTTGGCATTCTTTTCCAAAACAGGGCCGTTTCGTCTGCATTAAACACTTGTTCAGGTTTGTATCCATCATCAGCAATTAACTTTGAAAATTCTTCTGGATATGTTGCTGCTGCTGAAGAGCCTGCAGAAGAAGTGGTTACAATTTTTTAATCCGCGAATACTGAAAACGCGAATAACGAAACCGCGAATAAGGAGCTTTGACTGTATCTAAAATTTCTACTATATTTAAAAATTGTATGTATAACAATTATACGATCTATATTAAACTCATTATCAGTTTAATAGTGTTCGTATTTGAAAAATTCACTGTGTATCGAAACAATTGTTCATCAATATTATAATTGTTAATCAATCTTACAAACATGGTATAAAAAACAAAATTTGATCTATGAATATATGAACTGAAGTTATAGAACTACTTGTGTATATGTATATTTCAGATTTATAATAAAAGAGTTTTTCTTACCAAAAGGACCCAATCGGTAATTTATTGCGATCATAATTACATTATATTCCATAAAAAAGTGGTCCTACCCCCCATTCTAAAATTCCTGAACCTTCAATAAATCCACCGCCGTGTATGAAAAACATGATAGGTAGTCCAGCAGAAAAGTTAGATTGCAAATCCTAAATATAAATAGAGAAAGATGATAAACAAAAAAAATAAAGAGAATGGGATAAACAACAAAATTATATTGAAAAATGCATTATATACAATGCTATCGTTTTAAAAGTAGTTACTCCGATTATTCCTTTTAGCAATGAAAATTAGCTCTCGGTATATCAATTTAAATATCGAGTGGGAAGTTTAAAACCAATGTCCGTTATATTTTATTTTTCACCTCCCTACTTCCAGCGACCTGTACCTAAAAATTTGCAACTCTTATTTTGTAATATATCATTTTAAAGGTCTTGAAAATCCTATTTAAACTGCGTTTACAAAACTGAAATCGGTTAATTCGTTCTCGTAACACAGAGAAAAATAATAGTATATTACTATTAATGGCTGTAAATTTTATTTTACGTGCGTGTGAAAATTTTTTAAGTAAAACACGAAAATAAATGTATTTTTAAAAACATGATTTAAAAATTTACTTTATTATGTGCTTAAAATGTTCACCACTGTTAACTAAACAATAATATAATCCGTTCTCGAATTTTTTTCGAACGTTTTGAAAAATGTCCTTATTAATTAAACTGTATGAGTAATTCTATTTCTTAGGTCCTGAATATCCTGCGGCGGAGTTTTGTAAACAAACGTCTTTAGATAACCGCAAAGAAAACAATCCAGTGGCGTTTTATCGGGAGATCTCGCCGGCCATTCCATAGCACTTCTTTGCCTACCCATTTGTCAGGAAACCTTTGATCCAGCCATTGTCGAATATGTAATACGTAGTGTGGTGGTGCACCGTCATGTTGAATGTATAAATTTTGTTCATCCAACAGTGGTTTTGGTTTTCTAAGGACTTTGTTATGAGTGGATCGATTTTGTTTTCTAATTAGTTTAAGTACAATTCATGGTTACATTTTCTTCTATAAAAATCGAACTTATTATTTCATTCCCGTGAATTCAAGCCCAAACGTTAATCTTTTGGGGAAACTGCGCATGACCCTCTCGAAACACTTGTGGATTGTTATTATCCCAGTATCTACAGTTATGTTTATTTACAAATCCATTAAGGAACAATGTAGCTTCATCACTAAAACAAATGTTCTTTATTAAATTTGGATTATTTTGGATTCTCCGTCATTATTTCACAAAACTGAATGATTCTGTCATAATCATCTTCGCTGAGTTGCTGAAGAATACTAAATTTGTAAGGAAATAACTTGTTTTGTTTTAAAATTTTGTGTATGGAACTAAGGGAAATATTTGTTAACTTATCGACTTTTGGAATTGAAGTGGTTGGATCAATGGACTAAAATTTCAATCTGTATGGGTTCATTAAGAACTATCTGTTTCTTATTCACTTTCTTACTCACGGACACAGTCTATTCAAATTTTTGAAAAATTTTTATTACGTTTTGATGTCCGTATGCCTTTCATTAAAAAGTCGGGCAGTTCTGCAAGCACACCTATCTTCTGCACCATAAATAAAAATTGTTTCAATTTCTCTTGTAAAGTATACATCGTTAAATTATGTCACTGTCACTGCAACTGACACCACTTGACGAACAGTTGAATATCAACACTTCTGATAAAAATGTTTTTAATTTTAGCTGCAATGAGGAATAAAGTGTGCATTAAAACACAAATGAGCGACGAGATAAAACAAAAAGTCTCTAATATTACTTTTTATATCAGAAAAAGAAAAATTGGGCGTAAAAAAATTAAAACAAATGTGTGTAAACACAATATTGCGATCAACCGATTTCAGTTTTGTAAACGTAGTTTAATTAGGATCTTCAATGAGACCTTTAAAATGATATGTTATAGATAAGGTTTGACATTTAAAATTCTTAGTAAAGGTGACTGGACGTAAAAAGGTGAAACACAAAATATAATGGTTTTAAACTTCCCTTTCAATATCTAAATTAATTTGTTTTTTGTCTAGAGCTAATTTTCATTCCTAAAAGAAATAATGAAGGTGGATACTTTTGAAATGAAACCATTGTCTCATCTTAAAGGTTAAATATGAGTCTTAGGTTTTTTGTATAGTTTGTTTACTTACTACTGGTGTAAATAGGTTTAGTAATAGACAGTCTTCCCTTTCAAGATCATTATCTTGGTCAACTTGGTAACATATTCCTTTTTCTGCAGTTGCATCGAAGATATCATCCCAAGATTCAATTGGTTGTGGAGGCTAACAAAATTTTTTTAATGTTTTGGCGTTAGTTAGCCATAGGTTTAACATTATTTTTGTTATACTTACTGATAATCAGTATCTATTTATAATGATTACCTGCATCAATGTTGCTATTTTTGATAATAGGACTATTATTGCTAATTTTCTTTTAGGTTTAAATAACAATAAAACATTTTTACATTAGAGTGATTGCAAATATTTACTAAATGGTATAGGATATATATTGTTTTTCAATCACGATAAAGCTCATCACTTTTGATCAATCCTGATTTTTGTTATTGAACAAAACTTACTTGAAATCTCAATTCACCGATGGGACTTTGAGCATATCGTACACCCAGAAACGAATTGTATATTATTCCAGTTCTGGTTTGCTGAGGAAATCCTTTAATACGACCATTCGGTGTTTCTACTATGACTTCATTTTGTGTTAGGGAAATCTAAAAATATTTTTTCGTTTATTATAAACCCTTTTCTGAGTGATTATGATGGGGTTTGGTTGTACCGTATATAGCATAAATTTATACGTTATTTGTGAAATTATTGTAAAAATATGACCCATGTTGGTATGTTTTAGAAATGGCCCTAGTCACGTCAGTTAAAATGTATTTAATTTAAATTGCTTCATAACAATCTTGTGTGTGCCAAATTGGCAAAGAAAGGGAATAATTAATTGTTTCATATCCTGGTCGGAAAAACTCTTTCTGATTTAGTTTTGTTTCATTGTTTCTACTCTGTTCTGCATTCGTTTTCTGACTTACTATGCTCATTATAGCATCATAACTATTTGTTGCAACCTGTTTTTGAAAACATCAATGAGTTTACACATCAATAACTGAACCAGTACTTTTGAACATTTCGATTATTCTTTTCATAGTTAAACATTTTGGAACATTATTTCTACCGAAAATCTGACGCACTTTAAGAATTGTAACAACCAAACATTCACCATTTTGATAGTAATATTTAACAGTAAGGACACATTGCTGTATCGTGCAACGCTCCATATTTATTAACTCCTATCTGTCTCTTATCGACCTGTCACAATTCTTAACATATCGAATCATGACAACCAAATTGCGAGCAATTCAAATCTTGAGCTTTTATTGTAACACCCTATATTTTGGAATATTATCCAATGTTATGCTTCTCTGATCATCTGAAATCTACAACTATTAATTAATAGTTTGGGTACTGTGGTAAATGGTTGAAAATTCAGTTAAGTATTACCGTAGATCAGTCATTGATTTTGGTGTATATACTTTATATAGGAATAACGAGTAAAAGGGAAGCCGATTTCCATGCAAAGTAAGCAATAACAGAAGGAAGTATGGTAGTATTTGTAGATCCATTTTCCAAATATCAGTTGTAGAACAAATTTTCCGAAAATGTGGCTAAGTTATGTGATTTTTGATATTTAGACAAATTTGCCAAGAACTTGGAAAAATCCCAAATCATAAAATTTACGTATGAAATCGAAAACAATGGCATACATAGTAAGTCGGAAAAATAACGGAATTTAAAAAAAATTAGTTATTTTGCCATAATTATTCCTTTTTATTCAGTTTTTGGAATCGCCTCCAAGACCCTTGTCACAGGATATGTGTAACACTATTATAAAACGTTTCTTTCATGGCTAGTTAGGGGATAGACAATAGTCACACTGTGATAAATCAGGCGAATACGGAGGATGTTGAAGCACACATACTTTTTTTTCGCCAAAAATTCACGAACAGTGACGGTCCTCTAAAGAACAAATCACAGAATATCACAAGCACTGTTAATCCTTTGTTAATATTTTGTAAATTATGTAATGTACTTAATTCCTCTGCTATCCATTTCACAGTGGAATTCGCATCGTAGGCGATCATTTCACGCACTTTTCCCACCAACTAATCATGATTTTTGTTTTTTGGTCGACCTGTTTGGCCGATTTGTGTTTTTTGCCTTTGGGTTGTCTTCCAAACATGATGACCGCCCCGAAATCGCTTTTATCACTCGAACACACGTGTACGGGATAAGTACTCATCGCCATACACTTTTTTCATCAATTCAAATGTTACTGTAAAAGTTTTACCGAGCTTGAAATAAATTTTAATATTAGCTCTTTGTTCCATTGTGTTTTTGTGACGAGGTGACAAAAGGTCCTCCCACTTTAAGCCCTATAACTTGCCAATCCCTTGATCGAGTCTAGTTCTTGGTCTTTTTTTATAGAGGCAATATACAGTTTTCAGATTATAGGCTCTTTCAATAGATAATACTTTTTTTTGTATTTAAAAAGTTCCGTTATATTTCCGACATACTGTGTATTGCTATTTTTATGTTTTAGTAAGTAGGTATAATAAAAATAGGTTAGATTTTGATATCTTTAGGAAAAACATCACTACTTCGAGGTACATTCTTCTCTATTCAAACCATAGTTTCCATAACAAAATGGTTTGTTTAAAGTTTGTGATAGACAGATTAATTAATTTTCGCTTAAAACAAGATCTATTGTTATAACAAACTTATAAGTTAGAACAAATACATTAAATAAATTAAGTGGCCTAAGCGAATGGTTATAATAAGAACATTGTAGATAGATTAATTAGAAAACATGAGTTTAAGAAAGAATCTTCGACTTTTCTCAAGGTACAGAACAAAAACAAATCCATGCTAATACCGTTTGATGTCCAATTAACAAAAGGTCAGATAATATTTTGAAAAAAGTGGACATTAAAATAGTCCATAATAATGGGATATTAAGAACATACACATATGTTCAAAAGTTTAGAACATTCAAACATTTCACTTTTTCATTGATATTAAATTTTGCTTTTACTCGTTTACATAATCATCATTTTATTACAACTCTTACTGGTACTTATTGCCTTCAAAAGTAATTTAAAAATAAAAAGAACAACGTTCAGTAAAACTAATAAACAGTAGTTCCTCCATGGGTCTGTATGCATGCTTGTATGCGATTTGGTATGCTGTCGATTAAATGATCAATTTGAGCTTGTGGAATTCCCTGCCATTCTTTACGAGCAGCATCTTTTAGTTCTCGCAGGGTAAGAGGAGGATTGTTTCGTTTCTTGATGCGTGTTTTCAGAATGTCCCAAGTATGTTCAATGACATTAATGTTAGAGGCATTTGCTGGCCTCCCTAACTTGGTTATTCCCTCCTGTTCAAGAAAATCTTGTACTGTTGTTGTTCGATGAGAAGGCGCGTTGTCATACATGAAAATAAATCTGTCGCCTGCTGCGTTTCAAAACAGACGCACAACAGGATTTAAAACTTCCTCGACGTATATAGCATCAGTGACACTTCTCTCTAGGACCAGTAGAGGTGTCCGTTTACCCCTTATAATACTATCCCAAATTATCACGCTCCTACTTTCAAATGGGATACAAGGTTGAGCTGTTTCTAGTTGGGCTTGTCGACCTGGAGCTCTTCAAACTAATGTTCTTCATGAATCAGAAACAAAGTCAATTCTCGTCTCATCGGAGAACATGTGGGACCATGATCCCACATTTTTCGAGCCCATTGCAATCTTACATTTTTTTTGTTGAAGAGTTAGTTTGGGAACACGTGAAGGCCTTCTGTGATGCGAATTTACCGCTTTCAGTCCGCGTGTTATCGTTTGTCGTGAAACATTTTCCCCTTTAAGCCTAATAAGCTTCCTTGATTCACGACTTGCAGATTCCAGACGATTTCGTCGAGCTATCATTGTTATGTGCCGATTTGTGCAGCTGTTGTACATCGTTTTCTACCACTTCTGGGGCGATCCTTTACGTCATTTGTCTCTTGAAATTTTTTATGCATTTTTGATACAGCACTTTGGGAAACATCTACAATTTCCGCGATATCATTTTGATTAAAGCTCTGTAGTAACAAAGCAATCACTCTTGATCTGTTAAAACGAGATATCATCTTTCTAGGCATTTTTAAACGGATTGATGGAAAACTGAAAAAGAATTGAAATAATGTGTAAATTCCAGTATCAACGGAATGGGCAAAAATCAAAGAACCGGTGTTATGGTCAAAATAATGTTTTCGTTATTTTCATGAAAAACAGTCTAAAATAAATTATCCCATCACAATTTTTAGAGTATCGTAGGCGCAGATATCCTATTTTTAAATATTTCAATCTTTTGGACATATGTGTATTACCTACATTAAATGACACAAATGAGAAATTTTGTGTTGTAAAAGATGCACTCGAGCATGACCAAAATATAAATATTAGTACATTAAGACTTGACTTGTAAATGTAAATAATAATAGGGCTTTGGATGCATATGAAAACATTCAAATATCAAAATGTAAGGAAACAATAAGCCGGGATAAGCCGGGATGAAGGACCTATTCCATTCAAGCCAACTTTTTGAATAATTAATGTAACGCTTGGTTAACTTCATGATTCATGATATTTTACATACTGTATTAGGTACGGTTGTCATAAATAGAACATACTTTAGTTTTAGAATGGGACTGAATCATCTTATGATGCTAACATGGTTAGCGAAACGCGGGTCGAGAAGTTAAATAAAGTGATTCTGGTGGGAGTTTCAAACCTGTACAGTACAGTAATTATTGGAGCAAAAAGTTATAGTTATTTACAGGTTTTTTTAACAAGGGCCTTTTAAAATTCCATCAAATAATTGCTTTCCTCAGCCGCCTTTATTACGTAGAGCATGGATGAATTTTACTTGCTTTTTAAATATTTTGTTTATTCTCCACGAGCCCGCAACGTCATTTTAGTCAAATTACGGACTAGTGATTCTTCTAGACCATGAAACAATGACTTTTTGAAGAAGCGAGCATGATAATTCGATATCCTTTCTAAAATTTTCTTAAGCCTTTTTTCAAATATTATAAAATAAAATCAAAACTATACATTAGATTTTATTATTTATATTATTTATTTATATTAATTATATTATTCATGTTATTTATATATATATATATATATATATATATATATATATATATACAGTGCTAGCCAAAAGTCCCCTCGCCCCCTTTTATCTTTTGAACGGTTATACTTAAACTAATAAAATTTGGACTGTAAAAATGACTGGACGTAAACTCCTTTTCAATAGGATCGTATGGCAAGTGACACCTCATTTGAAAGGTATTTTAAGCGATATTATCTGCGAATCTAAGATCTTTTAAGTATGCACCATTAATCTTTATTCCATCCTGTTTCCAATCCAGATTACGGAACACTTCTTCCAGGCAGGCTGAGAAAAAAAGAGGCGATATTGCATCACCCTGACATACGCTCTGCTTTACATTTATTCCAACCTCAAGATCGTCAAGGTGGATTTCGCTGTAGCTTCATCATATTTCGATCCTAGTAGATTTACATAGGCTTTCTCTACACCTTGATTAAGCAATGTATCCATTATGGCCCGCTTTGAGATTGAATCAAATGCTTTTTCGTAATCGATTAAAGCCAAGTACAGTGGCATAGTGTATTCGTTGTGTCTTTCTATGACCTGCTGTAGGACCTGGATGTGATCCATTGTACAGAATCTATTTCCGAATCCTGCTTGCTTCCTTGGTTGTGCATCATTAAGTTTTCTTAGTATTCTTTTGGATATTATCTTGGTGTAAACTTTGTACACCACTGACGGGAGGCTTATTGGCCGGTAGTTATTTAAATCTTCCCGTGCTCCTTCCTTATGTAAAAGAATCACTTCCGCATTTCCCTTTTGAATTTTTGGATTTCTGAGAAAATTTCATATTGGGTTCCTCCAGGTTTCTCTGTACTTTTTTCGAACTGTTTTTAAATATCTTTTGGGGGGTATATGGGGTCAAGGGACTTCCTATTCTTCTCGAGAGAGCATATGTCGGTACCCTGATGAGTCTAACCACCAACAGACGAAACATGTGTCCTCCAATGTGAGGGATGGGTGGAATTTCCTTCCAGTCAAGCAACTAACGAATGTTCATTTTGGTGGAGACGCAGGTTGTTGAGCGTTCCACATGAGATTGTGCAACCCAACGATAGGGGGGTACGCCTTGCCATACGATCCTATTGAAGAGGAGTTTACGTCCAGTCATTTTCACATTCCAAATTTCATTAGTTTAAGTATAACCGTTCAAAAGATAAAAGGGGGCGAGGGGACTTTTGGCTAGCACTGTATATATATATATATATATATATATATATATATATATATATATATATATATATATATATATATATATATATATATATATATTTATATATATATATATATATATATATATATATATATATATATATATATATATATATATATATAAATGAAGAAGAAAATTACTTAGAATAAACATGATGATCTGACTATACTTATATCACTTACTACTTTAGAATAAATAAACCTTAAATAATAACAAAACATTATTCGAAAGTTTGTCGAATGAAATTAAATCGATGCGAATATAGGTTTGTTATTTGGAAAAGTGATTAGAGAAGTCATATTGTCAAATGTGATACGTGATCTGCCTTGTTTTTTAACGATACCTATAGACCCAAGTCTGCTACCAATTTGCATTTTGTGTGTTTGGACGGAACATCTATACTTTTGAAAAATTGTCGATATTTACACAGAGTTGATACCTTTTTGAAGATGATAATGGAAAGTCAGTTGAAGTTAATCGGTGCGCTATAGAAATATAACAGATAGAACACACATAAATGTGAAACATTGGTCTTTTGTGTACAAACTTTTCAGATCGTACAATTTTGAGAAATTAAGATACAACTTAATAATTAAGATCTCCTTTAGACGTTTTTCTTTGGCGGTGCGTCAAGGGAAAATTCATCGAAAATTCAATGAAAATACAAAAATGTAAGAATATTTTGTGGCAAGAGTCGTGTCTGAAAAAGAGTAGAGGATGATATGGAAGATGAGCTATTTCATTCATAACTCTCATAAGTACACAATATAAATCAATAAATGGTCAAGATTGTAAATTAGTTGTCTTTGTATTTGAAAACGAAATATTGCATATTTCTCTAAAATGCCTAAACGATTTCATCGAATAGGAAGGAAACATTTTTCTTTCCACTTTATTATTAATGTTTGATAACACTGTAGCTTAGTCAGAAATAAATATTTTCTGTGTTGAAATGGGTATAAATACAAAACGTTTATATAATAAAATATATATTTTTAGGAAATCCACTCAGATGTTATTTCTTAGCTGTACAAATTTAATAAAGGCGATTTGTTCAGGTCTATTTGGTCATTCATAAAGGATATCACATTTTTGAAATGGTTTATTTCTAAACTCTTCAGACGGTTTAGTTTTTTGCTATTATTTTGAACGTGTATTTTGAAATCACCGTTAAAATTGATTTTCATTTAGCAGATGTGAGGTATAATTAGAATTATGTTTTTGATTGAGAAAAGGAATGTTTTTTTAAATTATTTTATGGAAAGATCTGGCTGTTTGTCCTATATACGTTTTCGAACATTACTCACAATATAGTTGATATACCCCCGATATATGTTTTTTTGTTTGTTTTGGCTCTGAAAATTTTCCCAAACTGATATTCGTTTTAAAGGTTACTTTTACATTGTTTTTATATAAGAAATTTTCTATATTTTTAGATGATTTACCAAAATCTATTATGTTTTTGAATTTCTAGTCTTTTTCATTCTTTTGTGGATATAATTCAACGACAGCAATTTTGTAGAGTTTTCTTTTTAAAATATTATTTATTATTTTCTTGGAACAACCACTGTTTAGCGCAATTTGTTATTATTCCAGACTATGAGACAATTACTTTTTGAAGAAGTAAACACGATAGTTCAATACCCTTTTTTGAATTTTCTTCAGGCCATTTTCATTTTTTTAGAATAAATGAAAATGTACCTAATCATCAAAGAACAAAAAGTGAAATAAAAATGCAACCATTTTTATTTAATTTTTCAAATATTCAAAAAAAACATCTCAAAACTATATAGATTTTGCTATTAATTATATTATTCATGATATATATATATATATATATATATATATATATATATATATATATATATATATATATATATATATATATATATATATATATATATATATATATTTGTACAATAAATACTTACTTGAAATAAATGAAACAGAAAATAACTTAGAATAATCATGATGACCTGGCTATATCTATATCACTTTATACTTTAAAATAAATAAATCTTAAATAATCACAATACATATATTATTCAAAAGTTTATCTGATAAATTATAAAAAGGAACCACTCGAATATAATTACAGTTATAAGTAAGTATTATTTGGAAAAATGATTATTTCAAAATCTATGTTGTCAGATGCAAAAGGTGGTCTGCTTTATTTTGTAACGATACCCACAACCCAGTTTTCAAAAATTTAGCTACCAATTTGCATTTTGCGCTTTTGGAAGGAACATCTATGGTAATACATATTTTGTAAATGCAGCATCTGTGTTACTCAATGACACAAAATTCCACAAAAATACAAAATTATTTATCATCGATACAGATAAAAAATGTTAGACATTGGCGAGTTGATCGATTGTGTGAAAAAGCTGAGAAATAAGTATAGTGCAGCCTATGATAAAATTTCGATTTAATAAAATGCACAATAGACCTATTATCTAAACCTCTGTGTTTTATAATAAATAACGCTTTAAATATGAAATATTTCTTGATCAATTGAAGCCGACTTTGATTGTTAAACTAATTTTTAAAAAAGACGACCGGTATACCGGTATAAAATTGAAAATTATCGTTCAATAAGCCTACATTTCTCCTTCTCTAAGATTTTTAAAAAGTTTGTGTACTCACATTTCAAGTCAGAATTCAAAATTCGAACGATTTTGCTATGTCAAATCAGCTCACCATTCATCTTGAAATACCCCAGGGAAGCGTACTAGGTTCAATATTATTCATTCTCTATGTAAATGATATAGTTAATGTAAATGATAACATAAATTGGAGTAAAATAACAATGTATGCTAATGATACAAATATGTTGGTAAACTAATGGATAGAACTGTTGATCAGTTGAACAGTATTGATAAATGGTTTACAAAAAACAAATTAATGCTCAACAAAGATAAAACAAATGAAATACAATTCAGGAAGAAACAATATAGAATTAAAAAAATTGATAATTAATATTGAATAATACTACTTTAAAAACGCAAGAACATGTAAAATTTCTGGGAGTAATTCTAGATTGCAATATGTCCTGGTTTTACAACGTAGAATATTTACAAAAAAATGTGCAAATCTGTTTACAGTTTTCTTCTATTGAGGAAATACTTGGATATTGCTACCTTAAAAACTGCGTATTTTGTTAATTTTGAAAGCCATATTACATATGCAGTGATCTTTTTTGGGAGTACCTATGAACTGCAGAAGCTTTTTATGTTTGTGTTTAATATGATGCTTTTTTATGTTTAATATGATGCCACAAGAATCGTGCAAGAGTAAATTTAAAAACAATTGTTTGTTGGCTCTTTCGGCAATTTTTATTTAGAAATGTATACTGTTCTTCTGCAAGAATCCAAAGTTATTTACGAGTAGTATACCCCAGACATACACAACACAACATATACAACGACAAACATAAATTATAATTACGCATAACATAAGTTAACACTCACAGAGTAGAGAGCATACTATCACTGTATAAAAATGCATAATCATCTACTACATTATGTTAAATTTGTCAGGGATATTGGCCAACTGAGAAAATGCTTGATCAATTTTTTATTACATTTAGAGCCCTACTGTGTTGATTATATAGAATATCAGAACTGAACATACTATCAATGTAAATTTTTTGACACTATTTCATTTTAAGTATATTTAACATACTGAAATAAATATAAATAATTATTATATCCCTTTTCATCTTTTTTTTCCAGCTAAGCTGGATTTTTTTTACATTTTTTAATATTTTCAGACGATTTGCCAGAACATATTATTGTTTTGAATGAATAGTTTGTAAATTACCACTGAAATAAAATTGACACTGAATTGATACCTTTTTGAGGATGATAATGGAAAGTCGGTAGGAATCAATTGGCGCGGTAGAGAGATATAACAGATCTTCTGTGGCGTGATACATTTTTTGTGGTATAACGAACCGGCGCTATGTTGTATATAAATGGTGAAATATCGACAAAATTTTCAGATCATGCAATTTCTAGAATTCTAGAATTCTAGAATTAGATATAACTTGGTCATCAAGATCGCATTTAGACATATATTTTTTTCTTTTTTTTGGGATTTTCGCAACGATTTAAAACTCAAAAAAATGCCACAAATATCTGTTCTTATGTAAATAAAGAATCACTGTGTAAAAAACAAAAAACCAAACGGAGACAAATTTCTCACCGATTTTTTCTGTAATAAATTTGCCTAATGAACAAAATTTTAAGAAATATAAAAATGTCCTAAAATAAATACACACTTTTGAACGTTAATGTTTCGGGAGGTCTTCTCCTCCCGTTTTCAAAACGAATCTAAAAAATACATTATATTCATTTCTATATATAATGTAAAGATAGGAAGTAAATATATTTTTTGAGTATGTTAATGATACTTACATTGACAATAATGTTTTTTACACAGTGATTCTGTATTTACATAAGAACAAATATTATTGATATTTTTTTCAGCTTTAGATCGTGGCGAAAAATTCCAAAAAAGAAAAAAAAACATATGAACATGCCACAATCATTCAGACATTAATCACCTTTAGACGTTTTTCTTTGACGGTACGTCGTCAATAATTACCATTTATGAGGTTAAAGCTAACAACTAGAGTCACAATATTGTAGAAAAATGCAAGACAATTTTGCAATCAGACAAGGCCCACATTTTCAAGCCATATTTTCCCGTCTTATTTTTCATGTAAACTCTAAAACGAGCCCTGCTTTGGAATGGGACCAATTCAGACCATTCAGATGAATTATAAGAGTTCTTGTAGTTTGAGACAAAACTATCGAAGACGTAATAAGGTTTCCTTTTTGTGCTTGCTTTAAAGTTGTCAAATCTTAGAAAGCACACAATCTGCTGGAATCTATTCCGTGGCATTGCAAGTGATACTACTACTCGACATAAAGCTATATTTTGGCACCATAGCATACGTATTGGTTCTTTAGCAGCGTGCAGTGCGCCAAAAATTAAAAACAAACCAATAAATGCATCTATTTTTTTCTTGCACAATAGTATGAAAGTTCTTTCCCTTTGTAGAATAATACATTTTAGCTTTCCTATTTGTTTCTATAGCCTATTTATTGAATAAAGAAACTAAACCCAAATATATTCACGCATATTGAACGTGATCATTACAGGACCGCACTAAGAACTGACCTCTTTTTGGGCGGGGTATAGTTAATATCGACAACTTCATCAGATGTGTCCGTATCACACATTTTGTGGAAACAAATAGAATTATTAATAAATTGATTGCAATTCAATAATTGAAAAAAACTCAGGGCAGTGTATGAGTTATTGCCGCCAACCCTGTGTTTTTGTCGAACGGCAACCTCCCTATCATCTGGGTTTTCATTGGTGGTTTAAATCGGCTCGACTAATTCCCGCCAATAGCAGGGACGCTCAGCATTTATGGCTAAAATATCACGTGCTGATCATGCGTTGGTCATTGTCAGTCCAATCAGAGCACTCGTAGAGTACAGACGTGTTTTCAAGAGCTCCCATTGGTTATCTACACTGAACTACACCAGGCTGCTTGGTGGCGTGATTGTGACGTCACCAACGGTTTTTCACAGTGATATTGATTGTTTTTATTAAAACAATTAATATTACACGGTTTTTAATAATTTTTTTGCATTTCGCGAATTATTTTTGAAGATTTCGCGGCAATCCTACAGCAGGAATAGTCTCGGGGCACAACAAGGCATACTTTTCGGACCTTTGGGTCGCTATTTAGGCACTTTCAGGTGTCTATTTAAAAATTCAAGGTGTTCGAAAGAATGCAGGTGATATTGGCATACCATTATGGCTTCACGGTTATCGGCTCCGGACTCCGGGTTCGACGAGATAATTGCAAGGCTCCAGGAGGAGCTCGAACAGTCGCGCGCGCCGTGACAATCACGGTCTCAATGAGACTATCTTTGAGCTCAAGGAGCTAATCAAAGACCTGAAAAGGCAAATAGCCGATTTAGCGACTAAAATCGACAGGAACGAACAGGAGACCGCCCGCACCAACACGCCGGCCGAAATAAATATCGATTTAGACACGGGTATGTTGATCGACAGCGAACTTTCCGCCTCTCAAACCCCCAAAAGGAACTCCTTTCCCGGTTAAAACGGATACCGTTACCCCCAAACTGAATCACGATGTCAGCGAAGGCGAAATTCTTTCCATCGGTGGAGAATCGTCCGATTCAGACTTCGAGAAGTGCGCGGCCAAGAAAAGGCGTCTTCCGCGAAGAACTCGTCGATTTAGGATTCACCCCCTTGAAAGTTCAGAGATGGAAGAACAAGAGCGGGTAACCGCTTGCACTAGTATATGTGATACTCCCCAAAGAGCAAAAGGGGATTCATAACATCAAGTACCAGGTCTACCAAAAGATGAAGGTGGAAAATATCAAGTCCAATGGGGAGACCTCGCAGTGTTACAACTGCCAGGTCTTCGGGCACACGGCAAAGAAATGACACGTGCCCCCCAAGTGCATGAAGTGTGCGGCCAACCACGCTTCAAGGGACTGCAAAAAGCCGAAGAAAGCTCCGGCTAAATGTGCCAACTGTGCAGGTCCGCACCCGGCCCACTTCAAAGCCTGTCCCCAAAGACCCCCGAACAAGGGTGAGGGAAAGAAAAATCAATCGATTGCCCCATCCAAACCTCCGCCAAATATTCCACCCCCAACTTTTGTTTGGGGGACTCAAAATAATAATAAAGCGCCGGCTTCCGCGCCGGCTGCTCCCCCTAAGCCCACTCCTAGGATGGAGGCTCCAAGAATTCAGTTACCGAACTTCACGGTAATGATGGAGCAAATGATGCAGCAGATGGCTGCTATGGTCCAAGAGCAGCTAAATGCTACACTAGCCATGTTCCAAACCATCAATGAATAATAAAAAATCGTTACGGGTTGTAACATGGAGCTCCAATTCTCTGAACGGGAAAAAATTGGAACTCACGGCGTTTCTGGAAGATCACAGCATAGACGTGGCTCTGATTCAGGAGACTTTCCTTAAACCGAGCGAACGGTTCGGTGTGAGGAATTTCTTCTGTTACAGGGAGGACAGGCTCAGCGGAGCGGAGGGTAGTCTGATGATTCTCGTCAAGAGAGGAATCAGACATAAACTGCTGCCTCCGACGGGTCTTACTTCCTCGGAAGTCATGTCTGTGCAGGTGGCTCTGGAAGGTAATCTTGTTAACCTATCCTCATGGTACCAGAGAGCTTGTCACGACTTCGATTCAGGTGAAGTTGGCAGGCTCCTGAATAACAACGCCCCATTTATCATTGGAGGATATTACAATGCCCATAATCGATCGTGGGGTTCGAATCTGACAAACAGGAGAGGAACTGACCTGCTATCTTTGGCGGAAAGATACGTGCTGAACCTCCTTGTTGCAGACGAATCAATGCGAAGTCCAGGTTGTCCATGAGCTTACCTTGGATCACTACCCGGCGGTGCTAACAATCGGCACCAAGGTGGATACCTTCCCGCCGAGAAAGAAGACTAATATCTGTTGGAGCGTTTTTCAGCAGCATTTGCTGGACAGCGGGCCAAACCCGCGTATTGGTAACGTTCTACAGCCTGAAGATGCGGTCGAAAAATTTACCCATGACATAATAGAAGCCACGCAAGCGGCTACTAAAACCTCTCCAGAATCAACTCGGACTACCTTGGACATCCCGTTCGAGGTAAAAGAGAAGATTTATGTTAAAAAACCGGCTTTACAGACGCTATCACCTGACTGGCGACCCTGAACTCCGGCTTCGTGCAAACGAAGCCAAGAGAGAGTCCCAACGGGCTCTTCAGGAGTTTAGAGACGACAGGGGGAATGATTTCCTGGCGTCAATCGACACTGCTGATCGATCGTTATGGAAAGCAGCCAAGTCATGGTGGGTAAGGTGAGAGCGCCGGTGCCCCCCCCTGAGGGCGGGTGATTCTCACGCCGTCACCGGGGCGGAGAAGGTGGAGCTCTTTGCCGTAACCTACCCAAAGCAGATGACCTCTCCTCGACCCTCAGTTGAGAAGAGGAATAAAGTTGACAAGTTGAAGCAGGAAATCCTTTCTTACCAAGGAACTCCTAACTCCGGCTACTTGATCAGCCAAATTGTCTCGCCGAAGATAATACACGATATTATCCGAGGTTTGAAAGTCAGAAAAGTTCCTAGTCGCGATCGCATCTCTCCAATGCAGCTGAAACGACTACCCAACAAGCAAATTGCGCAGTTGACTAACATAGTCAACGCAATTTTCAGACTCCAGCATTTTCCATCTCTATGGAAACATGCCCAAATCATCGTAATCCTTAAAAAAGGAAAAAACCCTCTAGAGCCAAGTAGCTACAGGCCGATCAGCTTGCTTAGCGCACTTGGCAAGATCGCCGAAAGAGCTACTTTATATGCTTTGAACGGTGTTCTTGCCGACAAGAACATTCTGCCGGACGAGCAGTTTGGTTTCCGGAGGAGGCACGCAGCCGTTCATCAGGCGGCTCGACGGAGATCAGACAGTCTGGCATCTCGGACTCATAGTCAAGATGCTCAGACTCGGCATACCAACCGACCTAGTCAAGCTGTTGGTATCATTTCTGACTAGACGCACTTTCCAAGTGCTCGTCGATGGTGCACTTTCATCAGTCCAGCGAATCGAGGCGGGAGTACCCCAAGGTTCCCCTCTTGCTCCCGTAATCTTCAATGTCTACATGGCGGACTTTCCAAAGATTCTGCACGCGCAGACTGCATTTTATGCTGATGATACGGCTTTCTTTACGTCGGCCTACGCGTCCTGGTACATCCAGGTTGCAAAAGCAGACGTTGAAAGCCTCGAGATGGCTAGTCGAATGGCGATTAGCAATCAATCGCAGCAAAACCCAGGCTGTCTTTTCCACTCGAAGACAGCCGATAATCCGCCAGAATATTCTCATTCATGGAGTCCCGATCAAGTGGACCAAAACGGCTCACTATCTGGGACTTGAGTTCGACAAGGCCCTTACGTGGTCTTCGCACCTCAAGAAAGCCACCGGGAAAGTATACGGAATGCTCCGTATGCTGTACCCCTTAATCAATCGAAGAAGTAAGCTCACGCTTGACAACCAACTAACCCTGTATCCAACCAACTAACCCATGGTCAGATCAGTCCTTATTTACGGACATCCGGCCTGGTACCCGTTCCTCCCAACTTCATCGATTAAAAGACTTCAGTCTTTTCAATCACGTGCACTTCGCACAATAGTAAACGCTCCCTGGATTGTTGAACGCGCAAATCCACCGGGAGACAGATATTTCAGAGCTTCAGACGTTCCTGTCCTTCAGACTACTGGACAAATTCCTAGTGATGGCGTCCCTTTCGGACAATCCGCTAATCAGAGCCACGGTAGCTTCATTGCCGGCCGTTGCCCCGGAGTGTCCACTCACGTCGATCATCACAATCCTGCCTAAAGAACGGCAAATAAACCCTCCGGATAAACGACATTGTCGCGACATCCGGAAAAAACCAGAGAATACAAGTCAGGGCCTTCAGGTCAACTTACCATCCAGGAAGAATAAGTAAGTTGGTCATTGTTTATATCAACTGTCTTTCTTCGGTGAATAGACTTTAATAAAATAATATCCATAATATCTTGTAACAAAAACAATTCAAAGACTGTTTTATGCTTGAAAACTTGGAATTATAAGTAGTCAAACCTGCTGGAATTGTTTCTATATTATGTTCTGCTCTCTTTCCACTTATCATAAATGCAATTTTTACCCACTCGCGATCATTTTTAGAAACATACTTTGGGTCACCGCTATATAAATTTATAGATTGGCTTAACCCATTTGTGGAATCTGCAACGTGAACTTCATTATCTCTAAGATACATCACATCATTCTGTCCATCAATTTCGATGTCACTAGTACTGTCCTCGAATGGCAAATCATACAAATCACTATCACAATCATCTCTTTTGAGTATTGCCAGTTGTTTTGGCTTACTCATTTTTATATGCATATACGATGTATACCGAGACCCACGCAAAAGGAGCTGATCTAACATACTGCAGCGACTTTGCCATTTGCACGCACACAACTTGTCGCTGTAAAATTCCTGGAAATAGCCATCATTATATTTTTCTAGGGTATGTTTGCACCTCAGTTGGTTGTTAAAGTAAGCAAGTAGTATACCTGACATTAACTACTGAGCGGGGTGCAACTGTACCTCAAGCAATAAATCTATAACTTGTTCAAAAAATTAGCAAATAATTACATATTTTTTATGCCACATTAGGAATATGTGTTTGATAAATAGCTAAAAGTAAATTAATAATTAAATAATGATAAATTAAAAATTAATGCCTGGGGTGCACCTGCACCCAACTCGGGTTTATGAAGGTTAAAATATTATCTATTATTCTCTTCGAATAACCATTGTTAAGTGCAATTTGTTTAATGATGTCCTTTTAAAATCTGCATCTGATATAGGAATATCGGCCACTCTGTGTATAAAGCTTTGATAATCTTCAAATTTACGTTCTTGTGGATGTACTGATTATGTATTGCTGTATCTGTGTGAGAGGGTATTTGAAATGTTTTGAAACTATGTTTATTTGAGATCGGTAAAATAGTTAAATCTAAAATCTCTAAATTGTAGCTTTCTAAATTAAACAGATTTTTATTAAAATTTTTTATATTTCAAGATGTTTATTATATCTATTTTATGTATGCCAACAGTAATAAAATCTCTTTAAAATGTATCTAAAGGAGGTACAGCATACTGTTTATAAAGTCCATCCCAGAAGGTGTATCTTTCAGTTTTCGGATAACCTGTTTTCATTACTAGTTTTTCACCGATTTCCAAATATTTAAATTCACTTGAATCCACAGGTTCCCAAACAGTATCGTCGTTGGAAGCTGGTACGGGAATTCTAAATTGAACGAGAAATATTAAACATCCACATCAATCCACATCAATACAAATTTGCGTTGTGCGGGCTGTATGTGTTGTATGTGCTGTGCCTGCGCGATGCAGACGCCTTGATACACAAAGTCACACACAAATATTGTCGCCGCACAGCACTCACACGAACCATCTATTGTCCACCAGATAATTCAAACAAATTGTTTTAGTAAATTCGATACACACGTAAAATTGTATTGGTGTGGACCCAGCTTTAAAGGTATGGTTAACAATGACAGTAAATGGAACAGTAAATTGGAAATGGAATGGAATGAAATGGAAATGGATAGTAAACTGAAATGTTTTGTTTTTAAAAATTAATTATATAGATTTTATACTTAACAGGTTTTTAGAAAAATGTGTCCACAATGCCATTATATTATCGTGTACAGTTCTGTCAGATTCTGGAAAATATGACAAATCTGTATTGTCCGGAATTTCGGCGCTGTACCATTTACTGAAGAAATAATTAACTTCTTCAGAATGAGTTACATTTCCAGTTCCTGCAAAAATTGCATATTTAATAAAACTGTCGCTTAAATTTCTTCTTAAATATGACTATTCACAATTAGATAATATTTTTGATGATTAGAATTGTTCTTTAAGTATTTTTAATACCAATGTAACGTGGGTCCCTGCAAAAATATATGCAAATAATAATAAGAAACATCGAATGACTATGGTTATCTCACTCTAAGGTAGTAATAAACATCCAACAATACATCACGGTAAAATTTATCGATCGGAAAACGTTTATGACGGAAGGGTGGATTGGAATCAGTCTTGATTAACATATTATTTATTGAGCAAAATTATTAGTGAAATGGACATAGACGTAAATGAAATAATGATAAGTAAAGAAAACTCGACAATAGAGTATGCAGATGACCTAAACATATTTGCAAGTTGAAAATTATTATTAAGAGAGACCTGTAATGAATTATAGATGAACGTCAACTGAGCCTATTTGCTGGGAAGCAAATTAGATAAAAACAATATCACCGGTGCAATCGTTGCAATTGTTGACTGTAGGTAGAGTTTCCTTATTCTTGACGGGAGAGCATACGGGAGTCAGCACCCTGACGAGTCTGAACACAAAGAGACGAAACATGTGCCCTGTAATGGAAGGGATGAGTGGAGCTCGCACCCAGTCAATCAACTAACAAAAATGTTCATTTTGGCGGAGACGCAAGTTGTTGTGTGCTCTACATGAGATTGTGAAACCCAACGATTTGAATGAATTTACTTATCTGGGCAGCTAAACAACTTACCGCCTGCTATTTATCCTAACTTATTTATTTATCTAAACTTATACAAAGCGACACGAAAGTCAAATTTTATTAAACTCTCACTCGGCCAGTTGTCACTTATGACTACGTAGGCCTTCATAAAGAAAAGAAAATAAATCCCTACAGTATTTGAAAGAAGAATGCTCAAAGAATTTTACTTTTTCTATTACAAAATAATTTTTGGTGATATGAATGATAATGGAAATTGAAAAATCGGGTATGACTTCGAATTCAAGTAATTATACAAAGATCTGGATATTGTAGACTATGTGATGGTTCAATGACTCAAAGGGTCGCTTTGGCGAGAATACCAGAAAATTGAGTATCAAGGAGAATCATGGAGGGACGAACAGTGGATAACAGAAAGAGAGATAGATCAAAGATCATCACAATATTGCAGGAAGTCAAGGCTTATTGACGCGTGGTAGCACCATGGGAAGAAGAAGAAATAAATACAAGTATTTTTGTATTTGGTTGAACCAATTTTCGAATATTACCCGCTTAGATCAGATGTTCTTTATTATTAACATAGGCGAAATATTGTTAACATAGTCTTCAACAATGTGATTATACATTTGCAATATTTATTTTTGATACATTCGGAAATCATAAGGTGAAAAAATAGGGACCAGATGATGGACGAGATATCAATTCGGTGATTTTTTCCTTCACACGTTTTTCCCTTGGAAGGAAGTTTTTCCCTTGGTTAGGAAGCTTTGGAAACTTGACTAATGATTTCTGCATATTATTTTAGTGGATTGTTTCGAATTCATATTAACATATCCAGCTTTTATAATCTGTGACGAAATAGATACAAGTTTGTAGCTTGCTAAGGCGATTTATTTTTTACTTGTCAAATTATGAGGAATTTACGGCGTCGATGTTTGTTTCAACAAGAGATGTTGATGGAAGATCTTCGCGAATTTTGATACTGCGACTTAAGCGATATGCTTGAATTCTGTAAACCAGCTACAAATACAGTTCTTTGATATTGCTTTAACTCCAGTAGCCATATGAAGATGTTCGATTAATTATTGTTGAGTTAAATCACATTTAAATTAGTAAAAAATCAATTTACTTCTTATTAATCTATTAATGCCATTTGCAACAAAAACTGCTTTACGATGTTGACATTTTCACGAAATGTCTAAATAGGTTGTAGAAACTATATATATATATATATATATATATATATATATATATATATATATATATATATATATATATATATATATATATATATATATATATATATATATATAGTTTCTACAACCTATCTATCTATCTATATATATATATATATATATATATATATATATATATATATATATATATATATATATATATATATATATATATATATTACAGAAATCTTTCACCCTTTCTCCACGTGGTGCCACCGATCGCTGTCAACCATGCGACGTCACGTGTCTCTCGGGACCGGTTTCTAGCCTTTCAGCCGTCATCAGCCGAGCTCTAGACGAAGGCAAGGAAGGCAGTTCGGAGAGACAATCGGGGCCAGACCAGATTAACTGGCCATTCTGGCCCAGATCGTATATTTTTATCCTGGTTTGTCTTGTTACTTCTTTCTTTTTGTTGGAGTCTCTTCTCAAGGCATTATATATGTTACTCTATTCTTTTTTTCCCTGTCAATATTGCGACATCATCCGAGATTACACATTCTGATATATCAATTTTCTTTAGGTTTCGGTGCCCTATATATAGTGGTTTTGTTCATGTAGATAATGAACAAAAGTGGGCTCAAACTTCCTCCCTGCCGAACTCATTCTTTTGTTATAAATTATTCCGATCTTGTAATTTTTTGCTTCTTATTCTGTTTTTGGTCATATTGTACAGGCACTTGGTAACCTTTATCAGTTTTCTGTTTATATTTCTTTTATTGAAGCATTCTCATATTTTTTCGTTGTACTCGTTCAAACGCTTTTTCTACATCTTTAATTTCTATTTATTCACTGTTCTGTTTATGATTTCTTTCGGTGTAAATATATGATCATGTATACTCCTTTCCTTTCCGAATCTACTTTGGGCCTCTTACAAAGTTGGTTCTATTTGGCTCCTGTGTCATTTTTCTATATTTTTTTATCAAATAACTTTAGTATTCTACTTAACAAAGTTATTTTTCTGTAGTTTCTGCAGTCTTTATCGTCTCCACTTTTAAAGCATCTACAATCTATCTTCTCCCATGTTCTTCACCATTTCTGCTGTAATTTTAACCATCCCAGGTGCATTTCCGTTCTTTAACCCTTTTATCACTTCCGTTAGCTCTTCCATTATTATCTATTTTTCTTTCATTTCTTGCCTAGCTTCTTGGTTCTCTGTTGTTTCGTTTACCACGTCCAGAATGTCCGTGTCGTGCTTTATCTGGAGCAACACTTTGAAATTTTATTTTCCGCATTTCATAACCTCTGTTTTGTATCTAGTGATGTCTCTCTCCTCATTATTAATAATTAAAGTGTCCTCATTTTTATTCTTCTTTATATTCTTCAGCATATTAAAGAATAATTTTTGATCATCACGACTATCTTTTTCCATCTTGTCTCCAAACTCTTCCCATGTTCTTGTCTTTGATTTTAGTACTACATTTTTTACCTTTGATCTGTTCTTTATAGGTTTTATGGATCGTATCGCTATTATTAATTAAATATTTCTGCCATTTCTGTTTTTTGATCTTTACTTGCACCTTGATTTTCTCAGTCCACTATGCAGGTAGTTTCTTTTGTTTATTCCTACTAATTGTTTCGAATACTGTTTTTGCTATTTGTATTAATGTGTCTTTGAAAGATTTCCATATTTCTTCTATATTTCTGTTGTTTCTTTTCTCTTTAATTTATACGATTTAATTAGTTCTATATTCGCTTTTATCTACTTGTTGCCTCTTACTCTGTCTTCTTCTTGATTCACTTTCACATCTGCTAATAGTAGATTATGTTCACTATCTATTTCAAAACCTCTCTTAATGGCCACACCTCTTATTCTGCTTCTGTTTTCTTTCTCTACCAGCACATAGTCTATAATCGACTCTACTCGGTTCCATTCGAGTATATTTATGGATTTCCCTATACTTATAAAAAGTGTTTGTTACAATTAAGTCATGTGTAAAACAGAACTCCAACAATCTCTTATCGTTCCTATTTCTAGCCTCTTCTCCATGTTTTCCTATTGCTGGGTATGTGGCATCTGCCATTGAAATCACCTACTACAAATAGAGTGCCTTTAGCTGTTTCTACTGCTACACGTAGCTCCTCCCAGAATGTATCCTTTATATCCATTATTTCATCTTCACTGTGTCCTTATACTGGTCCTTTATTCTTAGTTTTAAATTTTATTTCCACAGTTCGAATTTGTTCAGAGACTGCTGTCTAATTGCTTACGTGTTTCTTAATGTTTCGATGTATTATACAACCAATCCTTGTTGTGCTCTCTCCTTCTTCCTTACTCCGTTCCATATTAAAAAGTATTTATTATTTTCCACCTCGACAGTGCTATTTCCCTTCTTTTTCGTTTCTGGTATTACTAAGATTTTGAATCCAGGCTTCTGAAATTAATTCATCAATTCCATTTCTTTGTCATTCAAACTCCTAACGTTCCAGTGTCTGGTTTGATGATTTTCTTCTTACTTTTTTATATTTTGTTTTTATATCTTTTTTTATATTTTTGTTTTTTTGTTTCCTTGTATAGCAACTTTATTTCCTCATTTATTGTTATCTTCTAGTAACCAATCTTCACACTATTTTCATCTCTTCTTTGTTCGCTTGCTTTTTGTCTTATTATTTTCTTTATTTTTCGTTCATCTTTGCTCATATCGTTGTTAAAGAAAATCTTCATATCTTTGACCGCTTTTAGCTTATACTTATATTTAAGCACTTCTAATTATATCTCTGTTAATTTTTGTTCCTGATTTAATTTTTGACTCTATACCTAGATGTTTCTTGAGTACTGTATTTTCCTCTTCTTTTAGTTATTTAGTGTCTTTTATGTTTACGTTTACCACTGACAGAATCACTCTATTTCTTCTTATGTCTTTATCCAGTGTTTCCATTTTTCCCATTACCTCCAGATTTTTCTCATTAATAACATTGATCTTTTCTACCAAACAATTATTTTCTACTTTTTTCTTTCTTTCTTTCGTTCCTCCCTTAAACTTCTCAGTTCACTCTTCATCCCTTTCATGTCCTCTCTGTTCTATTTGTGGTCTATTATTATCTCTTTAACTTCTTGTAAACGTTACTTAATCATCTGTTTTATTCTTACCATATCTCCTTTGTTTTCACTTTTCCTCGATGGCGTTCTTTTAATTAATGGTCTCTTCTCGGACATAGTGGGGCTACCCTCTTCCGTCATTTTCTGCTTACGTTCTCGTCAGTATCGCTACTTTTTGTATCACCCTCGTACATTGATAGCTCAGTTGCGTGACCTTCTAAAGTACCGATCTATTTTTAGCCTGGTCGTCCCAGTTTTAATTTGTTGTTTACAACCGCCCGAACGGAGTTTCGATGGAATGTAGTTATTTAGAGAATTTTAGATTATTAAACTCAATTCCAAGACTTTTCAAATAATTTTCAGTTTTATCTTCAGCATAAAATACACTATTTATTGGCTTTAAGCCGGCGCTACACTTTGGCAATACGATATGACAAGCGTCATTTGGCCAATGTGGATGGTAGAATTGGCGCTGGCGGAGGTTGGCGTTTGCGTTGGCCATTTGACGGTGGGTTGTCGGTTTTGTTTTCGACATCAAAGGAGCTAGCGCGCGCTGGTACATATGTCAAGTCCCCATCCACACATAGGCCACATGGTGTGCTATCTTTTCAAAGCCCTGAGACAGTTGCTTTGATTATCAGTGTGTTTTCAATGATGACGTTGGCTCAGTTTCTTGTAAACTGATAATATGGCAAGTATAAATCCAATGTGTGGATGTCCACTTGTGAAGTATGAAAGGACAGCCAACGTTGGATCAGATATTGGCCTGATCATGTGGGCCAATGTGTTGGCCTGTCATGTGGAACCAACGGTTTTATGTTCCACATTTTTTTGTGTGATAGTTTTCGGAAAACGAATTGATTATCGACAATATTATGTACACTCTACCGCGCTCGGAACAGAACTCAAACCAGAAACTTGGTTTGGTTTGGTTATTTTTGTAAAACGAAAATATGGTCCATTGGTCTCCGGAAAACGAATGGAATGACTGGTAGTCGGTTAATAAAGGAAAAGGAGCCTGCGGGAGGTCTCTATCGATACTCTCTACCATGCTGTTTTCCCATCATACCGCTATGACTCGTGAGTATCGTGTTTGTTTACGATAAGTTTGTTTACGATTAATTTGTTATTTTTTTTTGTTTGTTAACGCTGCACATTTGCTGAAACAATGCTCGACATGTTCGAAGAAAAGGAAAGTTAGACCATAATCATGAGCGATGAAACTCATTTGCATTTAAATAGGATAGTCAATAAACAAAACTGCAGATCTTCGATCTGAGAAAAAACCCGGAATTGTATCAGAAACCACTACATAGACCGAAAACAAGCAAACGTTTGAGAATGGCTCCAAACGTGTCACTTAGATAACATTATATTCTGCAGTTAAGCATTGAAAATGCCATGTTACACTAATTAATTTTATACTTAACTGCGGTAGCCGATACTTGATGGAAATTAATTTAAATAAACAAAACTAAGATTTATATGTAAATGTCTACTGTATTAAAACGTATATGTATTATAATTGTTTCGACGCACAGTGCCTTTTTCAAATATGAACTATATTACATTAAGTGTAAGAAATCTATTAGTATAGTCCGGTTCAAGATATTTCGTTGCCTTTCGGCAAAATGTTAATTGCCCCAATAAATTTCAATAAAAATATTCCTAGTTTCTTCAAAGGTGCTAGAGTCGGAGTGCTTTAACTTCTGAATAATTTTGGAAAATATAAAATCTTATTAAATAATTATTGTTAAATTATTACTATTATTATGTATGACTAAAACATTGTTTATTGGTTTGTGTATTTTGAATTTATTAGTACAATAAAAATAAATAAATAAATAAATAAATTTATTTATTAGTACAATACAAATTATAATTTAAATTTAATTATACATTTAATTCGGTTTCACTCTCTGTCATTTTGATCTACGTTAATAATAAGTGGTTCTATATTATTAGTAAATGATACATAGGAATCTTCTATTTTAATAACATGGTTAATCGAATTTATCCAATTTTCTTTGGGAATACTATCACAACCTTCCTAATTAATGTTGTGGCACTTGCACTTAGAGTCGGATAAATGTTTTCTGCTGTAACATTGGATTTTACCTGATGCCACATATGCTCAATTGGATTAAAAATACAGTAATACGGGGGAAGGCGTAAAACCGTATATCTTATATCGACAGTAATGATATCACATCCATATTCCTCTTTAATATTAAATGTCTTAATATTTTTAGATCACTTTTATATCATCACTTTTAGATCATTTTTTATATGTATTTTCGAAGTATATATCGTTTTTTAACATATAGTTCTGAATTTCAAATTTAGTGTTATTTGCATTAGAAACGTTATTTTTTTGGCGGTTATTATAACTAGCATTGTCCATTACAATTACGCTTTCCTTAGGCACATTTGGCAAAAGGCTATTTATGAACCAATCTTCAAAAAGTTCTCCTGTGGTGTCGTCATAGTAGTCCAAAGATGAATGTTTAATATTTTACAACCGTAAACAATTTGGAATCCATCCATCCTCGGAACCAGCATGAAAAATTGTAATTATTTTTTCCTTGTTTGCTGGGGCTTTGGTTGGGCATTTTCTTGATGTATGTATCTAATGCTGGCGTTTCATGTGTATCAAACCATATTTCATCAAGGTAGATAATGGGACGTTTTTCTAATCTGTATTTTTTTTTATAAAGTTTAAGTAGTCAAACCGCCATCGTCGCAATCTTTGTGATTCCATTAATATTTGTCTTTTTAATAATGGTCTGATATGCAAAACCCATTAGAGATAATATTCTCTGGAGCCTACTTCTGCTGCAAAGAAAGTTGGTTTCGTCTTTCCTTAGTCGCTGTTGCAATGAATGTAATACAGGCATAGTTTGCTCTTCACACATAGCATAAATTTTGCTTCGAATTAAATTTTTGTCGCTTTTGTCAACACATTTACATTTACCAGAATCACTACGAATCTTTTTGGCTTTAATTGGCATCAATTATAGTAATGAAGACGTTTCTGCTGCGGCTGAATTTACATTAAGCCTCCTTTTCAATAACGAAACATACACATTTTTAACAATTTGCTTAACATCGGACAATAAATGATTTCTTTTAAAATTAGCACTACCGGAGGCACAATGATCATTACCTTGCCAAGAATGCCATATTTTTAGCACATTTGGAATAATAAAAATACGATCGAAATTATAGAACTTCACTGTTTAAGAAAAGAATGCGAACTAAACTAAAATATTTCGGAACTAGTAAACCAGATATAAAATTTATTTTATCTTTTTACCTGATATTTTATTAGGCCAGGCTGTTTACTTTTTGTGCAACTTTACCGAGTTTCGTTACGACAGGGGTTGTTAACAGTTTATTGCAGCCATTCGGTCAACTATATATCTTGAACCGCACTATAACTACTTAGTAGTTTAGATATAAATTTTAGTTTATTTATTTGATTATTTTTATGTTTTTATATTTTTTTTACAAAAAATTAATGTCATGTTTCTTTAAAATGGGAAAAATACATATGAAATATTAAAAAAAAAATTTTCATAAAATATTAGTATAACCTTAAAAATTAGTCACCAAATTTATAAAACTTAATTCAACACTTCCGTCTCGTTTCTCATGGTGTGCGCATCGTGTGAAACGAGACGAGGGTCAGTCGCCGTGATATCCATGTGCATCTTTCAATATCGTAACATTTTTGTTTTGTCGGACGGGTTTTATCGAGAGAAAGTAGTGACGAAAGTCAGTGAAGTAGTATTTCGGTAGCCCGTCTACAATAATTATATAGTCGGTGGCCTGGATATGGCCTAAGAGCCAGACAACCTCTGGGCTGCTAACAAATTGAGCTGGCAATTGCCTCGCAGCAAAGCCAAAAGGTCTACCTCAGGTGACCTCAAGCAAGCAAGCAAGCAACTTAATTCAAAGCATTTTTTTGTGAAACACGTGAAAACTTGTCCCGCCTATACTGAGCGTCCGACCGCTGTCAGAAGTGTAGTTGAAGGGTCGACTTTGGCTACCTGTTCTGGACTACTTTGTAGCAGCTTGGGTTAGTCTGCTCTACCTGCGATGGAATTGCTGACTAATCGGTAAGTTACCGCAATTATTGAATTTTTAAGTGCCTAAATTAAAAAAACGCATTTTCTCAAAATTATATTTTTCAAATTGGCGTGACCGATAACTCAAAAACTATTTTGTCAATCGGGCTGAAATTTTGTACACATCGTTTTAATGATATTACTTTCTATATGAACCTATTTGTTTTGAAAATTTGTTAAAATAAATATTTTTTCCGAGTAAAAAAATTGAAAAATTTGGTTCAGAATTCAATTTTTCTTATAAAATATTTCAACCGGTGATTTTTTTTTAATTTTTTTTTTAGGTTCATCTACAAAATATAACATTAATAAACACTCAGAATTTTTATTTTTTCATATCAGACCAATACAACAGGAGCTACAAGTTACGGGAATCAACAACTCTCGCTGCGATCTTCCCGGAAGACTGGACTATAAATCAGCCATTTTGAAATTTAAAAAAAGTAATAGTTAAAAATACAGCTAAATCATATGCTAAGTTTCAAAAATATTGAACGAGTTATTCTTTAAAAAAAAAATCAAAATCACATAAAATTCATGCGTCTATATGTATCTCCCCCATTAAAAAACGTTTATTTCCTGTGGACCACCTTGTATAATAAATACTTATAGAATATTCTTAGTAAATAATTTACCTTCCAATCTATCCTTTAAGTTATATCCCATCAAACCACTATAAACAAACTCATAAAAGTATACCGTACTATGTTTTGCCATTAATTCTGCTTGTTTAAGTTGAGCTTTGTCAAAGTCTTGTACACTGTGGTACTGTAATTAAACATAAATGTGTTTATAATTTTAATATAATAATGTAAATATAATAATTAATGAATTATAATGTATTATAATAATTAATAAATCATAACATATTGTTATACAGGGTGATTCCTAAGTTGAGATAATTTTTTTTAATAGCTTATAAAACTCGATAAAATAAACATGTACTATTATGTTTATTTTGTTTTATTCTCCAGTATATGAGGTACTTTTTGCGATTCGTAATATGTGAACTTTATTTCAACAAATATATTTGCATATTGTTATGAAATATAAATATCTGTATGTCATTTCTTTTGCATTTTATGTTTTACCTCATTAAATGTTACTTACCTTAATACAGTTTGCTAAATTATTTTCAAAAGTGTCACCATCTGCAAAAAAATCTTTAATATTTAGTCCTAGAGTTTTTTTTAAACTGTCGTCTTCAATATGCATATCAAAAGGAACTAATATCTCTGGTTCATCATCATAAGCTTGCCATAACTTTGTTAGGCCTAGTTAAAATAAGAAAAAAATAAGATTAATATATGATAGAGGGACATTTAAATAGTCTTATTCGTTGTACAGTATTAGATGTATAACTTAATTTAAAATTTATCCAGAAAAGACATTCCGAACATTGTTGAATGAATAAGGTATTATTATTTATATTACTGTTTTTCTGATTACTAAAAATATAGTGCTGCTGTAGAAGCCTTCGCCTTAGCGTTATATATATATATATATATATATATATATATATATATATATATATATATATATATATATATATATATATGATGCATAGATATTTCAACTATAAGCCCAATATTTATCGGGTTGTTCGAAAAGTTCGTAGATACTTTCCAACAGTAGCTTTTTTAACGCTTGTAAACATATTAATATTTACATATTAATAATTCTTGTGGTATTTACAATGTTCAGATAGAGGGACATTTAGATAGTATTATTCGTTGTACAGTATTAGATGTATAACTTAATTTAAAATTTATCCAGAAAAGACATTCCGAACATTGTTGAATGAATAAGGTTATTATTATTTATATTACTGTTTTTCTGATTACTAAAAATATAGTGCTGCTGTAGAAGCCTTAGCCTTAGCGTTATAGATATATATATATATATATATATATATATATATATATATATATATATATATATATATATATATATATATGATGCATAGATATTTCAACTATAACCCCAATGTTTTGATTTGCCTTCAGTTAGTCAAGTTGATTGAAATTGAAAATGCCGGTTGATAACTTGCATTTACGCCACATTATGGTTTTATATTTTAAAAAAGGGTAAGAATGCTGTCCAAACAAAAAACAAGATTTATGGCTTTACTGAGAGGGTTTTACAGAGAGACCATGATGCAAAAGTGGTTTGATCGGTTCAGAGGTGAATATTTTGACCTGGAAGACCGCCGTCGCTTTGGCCGTCGTTTTAACACTGATGTTATGGAAATAAAGGCTATAATAGTCGAAAATTCATGCACAATGTTATTGAGAGAGCAGGTAAGTTAAATATCGACAAGTCGTCCGTTTTTTGACCATCTGAAAAAAAATAGATACGTTTACCGATACGATATATTGTTGAGCGAAATCGACTGCACCCAATCTCTTCGGGCGAACTTTTGCTGAAAAATGATTTTAAGGTTCCATTGATGAACTGGATGCCAAGAATAGCGGTTTTTTTTCTACGACGAAAGATGGCCTTCATCCGAAGAAAATTATGCTTTGTATTTGGTGGGATTGGAAGGAACCTATACACTTTGAGCTTTTTCCATGCAACCAGATCATCAACACTGATTTCTACTGTTCAGAATAAGATCTGCTGAAGACAGCAATTGATGAAAATTAGCGAGAATTAGCGAACAGGAAAGATGTCGTATCTCATCGTATTTTTTTGTTTTGGATTTTTCGCTAGGATCTAAAAAAATATCAGAAATATCTGACATGTAAATAAAGAATCATTGGGTAAAAAACAAAAAACCAAACTAAGACAAATTTCTCAATGATTTTTTTTTGCAATAAATTTGCCTAACGAACAAAATTTTAAAATATATAAAAATGTTCTAAAATAAATACAAACTTTTGAACGTTAACGTTTCGGGAGGTCTTCCCAGTAAACATTTTTTTTTGTGTATGTCTGATATTTACATTTTGTGTATGTCTGACATACTACTAAAACAATATATAAGTGAGGTTTACTGTGTTATTGTTCATTGTACTGATTGTGTATTAAAATACTTAAACGTTTTTAATTGAATTCTTTAGAATCGGGAACCACATTGAATTTAAATCTACTGAAGGCATAGCAATACAGTTACTCTTATATAAATTAATTATAGCGGTTTTTTTAATCTTCTGTATTTTGTTACCGATGTCCCGATTCTCATGCGTGTTGACAAATTCTAGATTTATTAAAATCACTCTTTCTAAGAAGGTTTAGTAATTTAGGCAATCAGTACAATCAACAATAATAGTAAATCTCATCTATATATTTTTTGGTAGTATGTCACTGTCATTAAAAACTATTATTGTCAATTTAAGTATCATTGACATACTCAAAAAATATATTTACTTCCTATTTTTGCATTATATATAGAAATTAATATAATTTATTTTTAGATTCGTTTTGAAAACGGGAGATCTCCCGAAACGTTAATGTTCAAAAATTTGTATTTATTTTAGAACATTTTTATATATTATAATATTTTGTTCATTAGGCAAATTTATTACAGAAAAAAATCACTGAGAAATTTCTTTTCGTTTGGTTTTTTGTTTTTTACCCAGTGATTCTTTATTCTTTTTTAAGAACAGATATTTTTGATATTTTTTGAGTTTTAGATCGTGGCAAAAAACCCAAAAAAAGAAAAAAATATATGAACATGCCACAATCATTCAGACATTATTTTTATCTTATCATGACAATCCATGACAAATTGTTGAGCTTCAATTGAGATGTTTTGTTCCAGCCACCTTACCGGATATATCATCCTTGGACCATTATCTATTCTGCTCCAACCAAAATTGTTTAAATGGGAAATCCTTTAAAACAGAAAAAGAGCTGAAAAACAACCTGTTGGCATTTTTTGGATACAAATTTTTAGCAAAAAGGCATTATGGACCTACCACTATGTTGACAAAAGATTGGAGGATAAGGATTGACAGGAATCTTGCACACCACTTTTTAGAGACCACTTAAAATGAGTGTGAGGGACTAAGGGGCAGTGCAAAAGACCAAAAGGTGTGGCAGTTAAAACAAAGAATGACAACATGAGAAATATTATTAATAACTAAATAATAACTAAAAAGAGGAACTAATTAATAGTGGTAATTAAATAAAATACTAAATAATTATTTTCATTAATTATGGACGTTTATCTTTAAAAAAAAAATGTCTACGGATTTTCCGGACTACCCAATACATGGAATATTTAATTCAAAGTTGTGCGTACAAAATAAATTATCTGCATTCTGGGAACGTGTATTATAGTTAAACCTTTAAAAACATAATTGGCATAAAATAAGTTTTTTCTAAAATATTACCTTGTTCTAAAAGTCCAAGGGATTCTTCAGCATTCATACCAATGATAACTGGTACATCATTGTAATTTCCATTTTCGAATAGTTCGTACATGGGTTCAGATAAAAATGCCCCTTCATGTGAAGGTTCTATAACAGGAGCATAAAAGAAACCCTTCGATATTTGAAAATTGGAGGGTGTTTCCTAAAATAGATATTTATTAATATCACCATAAATTCAGATTCGTATATTTACATATTCCGAGTTTAGAGCAGCTGAAGCTTGATCTATTGAAGAAGCTGGTACAGACATCAAAAAATCAAATAGTTCTTCAGATGTAGCTCCATTAAATTCTGGATCAATATATTGAGCGGTTAAATATGATATGTTCTTTTCGTACCTTTGGTAAGCCCATGGTGATAAAGCAGCTCCGCTTTCTAATATAGCAGCTCTGTATAATCCTGTTAAAAATATATGTTTTTTAATAATAGTCTGCTTGATTTCTGAGTGAAATACCTTTGGATTGTTGATTTAAAAGTTGATAAGAAACAGATGCAGAACCTGCACTTTGCCCAAAAATAGTTACTTTTTTTGGGTCTCCTCCGAAATAGTGAATATTTTTTTGAACCCATTGTAAGGCAAATACTTGATCTTTCAAGCCAATGTTTCCTGGAAGTACATTATCTCCAGTTGAGAGAAAACCTGAAATAAGTTTAATATCATGTAAAAATTGTTTATGAGTATACGAGGGGAGTTCCAGCCTCAACATGAAGATGGCGTTACTCGCCAAAAATATTCTAGCAATATAATTGCTCATGCGTTCAAAGATAACCTTGAAAATTTCAGCCATCTTAGACATTCAGTTGTTGTTTAACACTCAGTTATATCAGTCGATGTTAGTGTTTCTGTAAAGGCGGAAAAATCGAATATCGAGCCATCATTAAATTCTTGTATTTTAGAGGCAGTACGCCTACTCAAATTAAAATCGAGATTGATGCTGTTTACGGGAATTCTACCTCATTATTTGCCACCGAGAAATTTTGGCCAGCTAAATTGAAACGTGGTCGTACCAGCTTGGTTGACAATGAACGTTCGGGATGGCAAAAAGCTGCAACTACCACTAATAACATTGACAAAAGCAAATAAAACATAAATAATACAATATAATATAATATTATTTATTTGTATTATATATTTATATATGTATAAGCCGTCCCGAACAGTCATCATTAACTACGCTGGTACCACCATGTTTAAATTCAGCTGCCCAAAATTTCATGGTGGCAAATAATGCGGCTTGAGACCCAGATTTTATGGAGTAACTACCATTTTCTTTAATAATCTAAATGTGTTAATTCCTTTTTTTGAAGTTTGGTGAAAATATAATTTAAGGTTCATTTGTCAATATAACATAAAACCACTTATGTGTAATGCATGTTTTGTGAACTATAGGGTAGAGTTGAATAATTGCGCGTGGTCGATAATAGCGCGCCCCCTTATAACTACAAATCTGTCTATAGTAAACCATGTCTGTTTACGTATTTAATCATGCTCAATGCTACCTACAAACCGCCCCTCCCCCCGTATTTCTTATAATTTTTGCATAAATAACGGATCTAGGTATGTTCCACTTTTTTCACGATAAACTATATTGTAGTAATGAGCTTTGAATCACAACTTTGTATTTGATATAATAGAAATGAGTTTTTATGGCTAAAATCTGATTCCTGGATATTGACGTGGTATCAAAACAAAATAGCATAGTCTGACAATTGCGCGCTATTGTCAACTATGTTTTTACTTTTGTTTGTTCTCTTACAGACGACTGATTGTGCAACAAAAAGGAAAAAGGGAACTTAGGACCCATTTCAAATGCAGGCTGCGTTAAAACCTGTACATGCTGGAAGGACAATAAAAGAAGTGGCAAGATCGTTTGAGCTTCAAGAATCAGACACATTAAAAAAGAAGCGTACTATGATCCTCGACTGGGTCCGAATGTAACGTTTTCAAAGGACGATGAATAGGAGTTAGCTGACCATGTTGTTATTTTGGTTAAAACATTTTTTGAAAATTTCCGGAATCAACGTGCATGAACGTGAGTGTTGGGTTTTAATAAAACTGAAATGAATTTGTTTTTTCGTAATATAGAGGAAATGATAGAGAAGAATGTTTATCCAGCCAAAAGAATATTTAATGTTGATGAACAGGAGTTTCAACTGTGCAAAGGTCTGGAAAAATGTATGGGCCTAAAGGGCTTAAGCAAGTTGGTCAAATTTCGCTCAGAGAGCGTGGGCAAAACATTACAATTGTCTGCGCAATTAATGCATCAGGCATATTTGTCCCACTTATGATTATATACCCACGCTAAAGGATCAAGTCAAGTCTTAAGATTGGAGGAACCATTGGAGTTGAATAAGGCTGCTTAAAATTAGTGTGGGTTAACGAAGATCTTTTTGAAAAATGGCTCCGTCATTTTGCCAAACATATTAGTGTAACTACTCAAAACCCCCACCCTCCTAATCATGCCAGTCACTTGTTACTGTAAGCTTATCAATATTGCCGCGAAAATGGGATCCACATGCTATCATTACCTCGGCATGCTTTCCGTAGGATGCAGCCACTGGACATCTTTTTATGATTCACTGAAGGTAGCGAGAGTGTGATTTATGTATGGAAACCCATCTATATGAAAAAAATCGTTTATGATGGGCTTCAGTTCAATAAAGAATATTTGAGAGTAGCTTCGATGGACATAGCAGTAAAATGATGCGAAATAACTAGCATTTATCCCATAAATCCCAACGTATTCGGTGACGATGACTTTATATCAGTTTTCTATTATTGAAGACTTAACATCTCGAAATCAAACTTCAATGAATAATGACATAACAATCGCAGCATTTACTACCTACCACACATGTTACGAATGAAACCGAAGCTACTGTTATTTATTCACGTAGTATTTTGCAAATTTTAAGTCCAGTGCCTCAAAAAATTCAGAAAATTAAAAGACTTTCCAAGAAACGACACTCAGAAATATTGATTGCCACTCCCTTAAAGGCATAGTTAGAAGAAAAGGAGAGGAATAGAAGTTTAAAAGAGACTATAGACAACAATAATAAAAAAGAAAAGCCTTAGCAAATAGAAAAACTATTAATTGAAGATACTCATTTTGAGCAGCGATAACGAAGTTTTTCTAGCACAATTATGCAATGACGATGATTATGATGACATGGATACGGCCAACAAAAATGATAATACTGATGCTGTTAATGACCTTTGCATTATTTGTGGAGAATTTGGCCGGGACAAGGAACTATGGTTTTATTGTTGCAGTTGTTCCTGTTGGATCCACAAAGAATAAACATAAGGTAAAAACATTGCTGACAATTTCGTTTGTGACTACTGTTAAGATTAATAATAATAATAATAATAAGGTGATAGAAACAAATACAAGTAATTTTCAAGGCGGTAGGGTTTTGCGGACAAGAATCATTCGGAACCGCCGGCATGATTTGTCTGGGGTTGGTGAGTCTGGAGTAAATGGCGGCTCCCAACTCTATGGTACCATTTGGCAACGGAAAAGGTAATAGAAGAACTGGATACACTAAGAGAGGATGGATACACTAGGTGAGTTCGCGGCCGACGTATAAAAGGTCAAAATAATTAAATTCGGAGGTAATCTCTGCATTTTATTACGTTAATCGCTGTAGCAATGATCCACTTCCAGGGTGGAGATCATACCTTTATAGATACAGAACTAGATATCACTGAACAAAACATAGCAGACAGAAAAAAACATTATAATCAAGAATGCCATTAGGGACAGAAGCGGTTGAGATTCTTGAAACTATCCCTGAAAACATCAGAAGTACAACAATATCAGAAACACTCAGAAACACTCCACCAACAACAGAGCAAGATAAAAGCCAAAACCACAATTCGAATACATTAAAAGATATCAGAGAAATATTCTTCAGTAATATGGTAATTTATAAAGGAACTGATCCCCGCAATAGACCTGTTATTAAGGTCTTGAAAAATATTTATAAAACCAAAGAAATTGTATCGGGAATGAATCTAGTAATGAGGAAGTGCCTTAAAACATATTCTGATATATATGACACGCAGTTGGCATTGTATTGTTCAGCTATTACTGTAATAGAATTTAACGGACAACGTACATATTTTCCTAGCACAACAAGATCATCTTTCATTAAAAACATAGCAGATTTGCGCGGCAATGCAGATATAATCAAATAATACTTGAAAGGCCAGCCATCTAGAAAAGGACCGGAAAAGCCAAAGCCATGGCCAAAAAGGCAAGGCTAGATATACGAATCAAAAAACAAGTCATTTCATACATAGATCAATGTAGACAAGAAGCAAAAGCCAAAGGAGCAAGGCTACGTAGATATAATGAGCATAAGAAAAGGAAGGCGCAAAACGCACACTTTTATAAATATAATCAAAAACAGTTTTTTTGAGATCTTGAAAGGAATAAACCTAGTAAACTTAATACCCAAAACATCGACCCAACAACATGTTACGAATTTTGGAAAACAACTTGGAAAGTATCGGAGGTGTACAACACATCAGCAGCCTGGATCTCAGATATCGAAAACCTGCAAGAAGGCTTAAGGGAAATGAATGTGGCTGAATTTACAACAGAAGAGGTCCGTAACGCCATAAGAAAAACCCAAAACTGGAAAGCATCACGGCCAGATAGAATACATGACAATTTATCACGTTGCTTTAGTAAAGCACTAACTAACCGCGAATCTATTCCGCAATTTTTATCTGAAGGTAATACATATTTACTATATAAGAAAAATGACGAGATGCAACAACTATCGACCTATAACTTGTCTTTCAACACTCTATAAGTTACTTACACCATTAGTAAATGAAAAAAATATATCATCACTGTTTAGACAATAATATCCTAGAAGAACAAAAAGGATATGTAAGATGATCTGCGGGATGTAACCATCAACTTACCATAGATACAATTGCCCTAAAGCACGTTAAAAAAAAAGCGTAATCTTAACTTATGTTACATTGACTGCAGTAAAGCCTTCGACTTTGTCCTTCATAATTGGCTAGTTATAATAATTAATGAAGTCTTGGAAGACGAATATATGGATATCGGGAGAAAATGCTGGAAGAATCAACGCTGAGAAGGGGATTTTCCAAGGAGACTCTTTGTCATCAATGTGGTTTAATCTGGCTTTAAATCTTATATCCACGATTCTCAATCAGTCTGCAAGCGGGTTTAGGTTCCAGTTAACAAACAGGAGAAGGTTATCACATCTGTTATATATGGATAACTTAAAACTGTACGAGTCCCACAGCAAACTCCAATCGCTTATTAAAACTGCCACAAATATTCAGCGATGATATTAAGATGTCCTTTGGGCTTGATAAATGTTCTATGGTAAATATACAAAAAGGACAAGTAAAACAAAATCAGGAATCATTCTGTTAGATTCACTCATTGAAACCGAATGATACATATCGGTATCTGGGAATAGCATTAAATCAAATGCTAAACCATACGGCACTCAAACATGAGTTCCAAGATAAATACAAAAAAAGAATAAGGAAGCTTCTGAATATAAAACTCTCAGGGGGGAATATATGTAAGGCAATCAATAAATGGACAGTACCTGTGTTAACATATTCATTTGGAGTGGTCAAGTGGTCAAACACAGAATTGGAAGAGCTAGACCGCATGACTAGACGACTTTTAACAAAATTCCGTTGTTTGCATGCCAATTCTTCTTAACGGCTTATTAACATCAAATAATTGTGTCTTAGTCAGGAAAAGAAGCTTTGCCAACATTTTCTAAGTTCGAAAGATCAACTTATGAGGCTCGTAACTCCGTTTGATACACCACTAAAACTAAGCCATGCAAACTACACTATCGAAAAAGGGACAATACAAAACAACATAATTCTCTGGGAACATAAATCAATTTATGGTAGATATGTAGAATTATTAAATGGTAATAATATTGATATGAAAACTTCTTTGCTCTGGTTAGACGAGAATCCGGAAACTGAGGGTTTTGTTATTGCTATCCAGGATAAAGTCACCAAAATTAACAATTACAAGAAATATGTCCTTAAAGAAAACATTGAAGATGTTTGTCGAAAATGTTGCAAAATAGAGAAGACTGTTGAGCACATAATTGGTGGATGTCCTACTTTAGCAGAAAACGCATATTTAGGAAGGCATAATCAGCTTGCTAAGATAATCCACCAAAAACTGGCACTTATTCATCGTTTTTTGCCAATATCTACTCCGCCGTTTTATAAATACAGTCCTCAAGCAATTCTGGAGTCTGACGATGTGCTGCTTTACTGGGATAGACTGATAATAACTGATAGGACTGTCAACTGCAATAGACCAGACATAGTCTTAATAAAAAAAAAAGAAAAGCGGGGAACAATTATTGATATTGACATACCACTGTCTCACAGTATACATAAAACGGAGGTGGATAAAGTTTCTAAGTATGAGAATCTTTCTTATGAATTGAAGAACATCTGGCAACTTGAAAAAGTGAACATCGAACCTTTTATAATTTCCGCAGAGGGCTTGGTGATCCACAGGTTCTCCAGAAGTTTAACAAATTGCAGGCTAAATAGATATGTCATAAAAGTGGGACAACGGGCTATATTGTTGCAAACCTGTCACATAGTTCGAAAATTGTTGTCTTAATGCCAACGGAATACTGGATTATAATGAAATTTATCCCCAGGCTCCGAGCTGAACTTCAATGTCGCGAGGGAGGAATCGGTTTATGGTTTTTAACTTTTTGAGGTGAGAGAGTGACACCAAGTCGATGAGAATAATAATAATATTTTTATTCAGAGATAAATGTCGATTGATTCGAATATCGACTATTATCATTATTATGCACGATATTATCAAGCCGAGGCACGCTATTCTCAGACCAGTTTGATAATGCCGTGCTTTATAAGATTTTTTGACTTCCTACATTTTCACATGGGTGCTGTAAGAATTAAAGATTGCATTAAAAGTTGGTTGCCGGGAAAACTGTCTTATTAATAATCAAGTTTGGGTCGCTTTGTTTCCTACCAGTAGTATATTATAGCTATCCCTTAAGAGTACGGTATTATCTAACTCTCCCCTATTAGCATCATCAGGAGATGATTGATTTTGAAATTCCTTAACAAGTGTTTTGGTGTGTGTAGAAAATCGCTTTAACCTTAAAGTTAGTCGCCATGGGTGATGCTTCTTTTACCTAATACTGAATGTAACTCCTATACACATATTTATGCATATAAACCAAATTTAAAGTAATCCAAATTTAAAGATTACATTATACAAAAACATTATTTCAAAATATTTTTTTTAAATCGTGGCAAATGGTAAATAATCACTTCTAAACTAAGGTCAGTATTTCAAGTGTTTGTTTGAAAGAAGATTTTTTTATCAAATAATCTAGATAAACAAATACTTGAAGTATTATATCATATTGACTTGGATCTTGTTAATATAATCTGTTGCAAGGTATAAATTAGCGATAATAAATTAAAATTAATAAACCTAATGGTAAATGTTAAATTATAATGTCGTGTATCAAATACTTACCAAATGGTCCGAGTCTGTAATTAAACGCTACTAACACTATATTTTCATCCATAAAAAACTTAGGTCCAACACCTCCTTCCACCATATATCCAGCTCCTTGTATAAATCCACCTCCGTGAATCCAAACCATAACGGTAAGTTCACTTACGGCTGTGGATGCCGCCAGATCCTAATAATGTATTTCACATGTTTTTGTTATATGTATTTATTCTTAAATTATGCGTACAAATGATGCGTACAAGCGATCTTTTGTACAAATCATTGTCTCTAACATAGTAACCAGCAGATGAAAACAAAGATGTAGTTTTAATTAAGAAGAGTTTTGTGTAAACTGAAAATAACTTGAATGTATGTTTTGTATACTTGTATATAAACACATAAATGTGTGTTTTATATAAAAGACTGGACGACATATTTATCATTAAACAACTAACAGAGGGAATTAGAACAACGGGAAAGAAAATATACGGTGCTTTTATTCAGGTTGTGAAAGCGTTTGCAAAAAAGTTAGTTCCACGAGAGCCAATAAATAAAAGTTTAGATAAGAAAAATATTAAATTTATGTCAAAAATCACTATGAAATGAAATCTACATGAAAATCTAAGGAACTACATAGGAAGTATATGAGTTCATAGTTGGGGTTTAAGGGAGGGTTTAAGGTAGAGTTCTTAGCTCACCCATATTTATCATAATATTGTCATGTATGACGTCATTAAGGAATTGTGAAACGTTAAATAGAGTAACGTAAATCGAGTGCTTGAAGGAAATAAAAGTTTGGAGCCAGTGCAGATAAAGGAGTATGCCTATAGAGATAATCTTGTGCTACTGGGTAATAGTGGAAAAGAGCTGAAAAGAAATGTAATGATCTGCATGCAGCGTCAGCAAGAAGAAGTTTAAAGATTAATTTTGAAATTAAAGTGATGAAGATGGGAAAAACAGGATAACATTTGTACATTGAATTAAATTATATTTAACTCGAACAAGTTTATTCATATAAATATTTGGGAGGATATATGGAATTAATGAATAGAGATCACCGAAAGACTTGTTAACCGAACCACTTGTTAAGTGGTAACAAGTTTTTCTTATTCAAAAATAAATTTACATAAAAGTTAAGCTGAGTTTGTACAGTACGGTATTTTTTTCTATACTAACTTTTTGTTCAGAAAGTTGAGTATATTGAGTACAGACTAGTAACAGTTGAGTATTGAAGAGCAGAATAGAAAACATTGAAACGAAATATCTAAGGAGAGTACTGGGGATAACAAGAATGGACGGAATATGCAATATTGAAATACGAGAATTGAAAAATGACAGAGTGTTAAACAAATCATTATAATTGTATGCACATTGAGAACATTGAGAACATTGATAACATTGAGAACATTGATAACATTGAGAACATATTATAAAGAGAGAACTGCGATGATAATGAAAGTAAGAAATTGGCAAAAGATCAAAGCTAATGGATATGAAGATGAACTATTGTTCAATATAAGTTGATAAATCCTGACCGGACTTTTAGTGCGGAGTTCCGTCAACTTATTCGCTTGAACAATGAATTGAATAAATGAATGAAACAAAGACCCAAGTATCACCAAATCTATATATTTAGAATTGTCAAATTCTATTCGTGAAGGGATAATTAGGTCAAAGGTGGAGTAGTCGTTAAAAATTATTATTAGCTAGTTTAAATAATTATTAATTAGTTTTAATCTTAAATGAGTATATGTTTGTGTTTGGTAAAAAATTAACCGTGTTTCGATGGCATACCTTTGGAGTGAACACATTAACAAATAGACAATCCTCATTTTCCTTCACGCTGTCCTGATAAACCTGATAACAAATGTTCTTTTCTGCAGTTGCATCATAAGTATCATTCCATGGTGTTACTGGCTGAGGCGGCTAGAATTGGAAATCTTTGGGTTAATTGACGTATAAATTGATAATATACTTAGCTGGTTAAAAATTATTTAAGTATTGTATGTGTGTATAGTGCATATGTAGTATGTCTATAGTGTATGTATATGTGTATAGTATATATAGTATATGTATGTATATGTTCTAGGTAATATCATTTTCTAAAGCAATACAGTATAAATAAATAATATAAAAACAAACATGTATCATGTTTATCATGTATCAAGTATATATACGAGATGTATATATAAAATAGTGAGGTAGGTGTCATAGGGGTCGACGTGAATCTTGTGCGTTTTGACCGTTGGTTAACGATCAGAATGGCCGGAGAGAATGACTCCAAATTTCTGGAACCTGTCATTAATGGTGTCGAGTCTTGGAGCGCCAGAGCCAGGAATGAGACACCCAAAAACCCTCATGTATCTAAATAAAGCCAGAATGAGCAAATCAAAGATGTAATTAAATAAGTATGTTGATTTGCTTTTTGAAAGCCAGGAGATCGATATAAGGAGTTTGTGCCTCAAGGCCAAACGGTAAATCAGCATTTTTACTCAGAAGTTTTTGAAAGACTTAAAAAAGAGTAATTGGTGCCCCTCCTTATTCACCAGACTTGAGTCTTTTGGGACATTGGAGAACGTTGAAAAGGCCATAATCAATTAGCTAAAGGTGATTCCAGTATTTGAGTTCCAGCCCTTCTATGAAGACTGAACAAACCGAAGCTCTGTGTGGCTTCCTAAGGCAACTGCTTTGAAGGATATAATGTAGAATTTAAATTTGAATTGAATAAAAAAATATATATAATCTTACTTTACATACATTTGGAGGTGCGCTAAAGAAGAAAAAATGATTTGAGTGGTTTTCTAGTGTAGATGAATTACCTGAGAGACACAATGAGACATTAATGAAGCACGTTTAGAAAATATCCAAATTATTAATAATCAGAACGTTCTTAAGTGTTTGAGAAGAATGATAATTCCTCTATATTAACTAATCAACATACATATTTTTAAAGGTTTTATTGATTTTTTCTACATTTTCCATTATGCCAATTATTAATTATTTTGTTTTTCTATCACTATATCTTACGGCGATCATAATTTATGATATTTGATATATCGCGAATAGATTTTGCAGTTTTGTAGTGCTCTTTTTACACGTTAGAGTTCTATGTTATCGAGCGCCATTTCATAGTCAATAAATCTTAGATGTAAGGGTATGCTAATTTCGTCATATATTCCTTAACCTATTCTAATTATTTTGCTTGCAGGAAGTGCACCAAGGCTTAATTCCGGACTAAATGAAAATTTTGCCGATTTTGCTTCACATTTCTGAACGCGGTTTTCATTAAATCATGTGTTGCGTTCGAATGCCTGTTTTATCAAGAGCTCGAAGATGTCATACCACTGATGACTGTGGAATTTTGAGCTCAGCTGATTATTTGCGAGTGCAGGTTAATGAATATACTACAATTGCTTCATATAGAGCTTCAGAGTTCAATGTAGTAGATCGATTTGAACGTGACTGATTTCCGACTTTGATCTTTCCTTGATTTGAATCAATTCCGCGCTGCAAGAATTGATACTGTTCCTTAGTTTTTGTTTGGCATATTTTTTGCTCTGTCTCTGATCTGTTGCTGCCAGTTATGGGGCAAAATCACTCAAATTTAGAAAATATATATAATTTTTATTAAATCATTATATATTATTTACTATATATTTTCATTATTTTATTATCATATATTTTCAAAGATTTATATAATATAAATATAGTGACTTATATGATCTATATTACTATAATTTGAAGCAATGGACAAACTTATGAATTTAAAAAATTATTTTTTAAAATTTTCTTTTATTATTTAATTTTAATTAATTATTACATTTTTGATTTATTTAAAATATTTTTTTTTATTAAGTTTTGTTTGGTTGTTAATTCATCATCATTTATCGATTAAGTTGTTAATAAAGGTAAAATACCTGAAATCTTAATGATCCTGTTGGTGGTTCTGCATATCTAATTGCAAGAAATGAGTGATATGTTGTACCAGCTCTAGTAGTACCAGTAATTCCTTCAATTTTGCCATCTGGTATTTCGATAACTATTCCATTTATAATCTATAAATTAATTAAACAGATATGTCAGTTCTTAGATAGAATAAATTATTTTAAACTATTTACAGGATTACCTGAAAAATTAAAGTTCCGATTAAAAGGAAGATCATTGTTATAAAAATCTTCAACTATCAAAAGAAGATGACAAAATATAGTCGATGTTATATATGCTTATGTATATTTATTCAATAACATACTTAATAGATAAATAAGATAAGTCATTCTTTTCGAGCAAGCCAAATTTAATTATAAAATAATCTTTTTGATATCAAATACATTTTCAATGTTTATTTAGTTGCAGATTTTAAATTAATATAAAGATCTTTAAATTAGATACAGTCGAAATCACAATGACAAATTTTAGTTGATTGTCTCACTTTTTTACGATTTTAAAGGGTTTAATCAATCATCTAATATAGAATCATCTCCTGATGATGCTAATATTCTTAAAGAAATGCACGTCGAGACGTTAAATATAGTGATTTGCTGTTTAGAGGTAAATCTCCTCGAGTTTAGAGTTTTATACAGAAAGTTCCAATATTAGAATTGTAAGGTATAATAATATAATAAATTTAAACGAATATTTTGAAGGCGTGGATACAAATACAACTGAAACATATAAAGGGTGGGGTAAAGTGTCATGATGCCATTTTCTTTTGGTAGCATTTTTTTTCCTGTTATTTATGACGCTTTGGGTTTGGTTATTATGTGATGCAGAGGTATAAGCTTTCAAGTTTTTTATGATGGAAAAATATATGCTAAAAAAAAGCAGTGAAATTGTCATTTACATAAAGAAAATATTTGAATTAGATGTTTATTGAAGCATTATTTTAATCGGACGTTTATTCAAACAATTTCTAGAATTCGAAATAGTTGGGGATATGTGCCGCATCAGAGACCAATTATAATGCGATCCACTAAAAATATTGCACGTGTAGAATAAAGTGAGGAGTTCCAGAAATGTCTATTTGGCGACTTTGTTTACGTATGTGGTTTACACCAAATTTGGAGAAGTGACTTATGCATGTTTATAAGATTCAAATTGTTCAAGACATACGTATTACATACAAACAATAATAAACGATAAGAATACTGTAATGTGATCATAAATCATTTTCATCAAATTTATAATTTTCATCCAAAATTGATTTGAATGCTCCGGATTATTTTGATGCGGATTTTGAAGAAAATGTTTTTAAAATGGCACAAAGGTGCATTGCTGCTAATGGCTCACATTTGATTAACATACTTTTTAAAAATTACAAGACATACAAAAGTGAAATAAACATTTTATAGAAAAAAATATTCCGTTTTGTTTCTTTTAAAAGTTATAAATATATAAAATGAATAGCGTGGTACTTACCCCACCCGTTACATGCAACTATGTTATAATGGAGATAATATTTCGAGAAATGTATAAAAACGAGCTGTTATATACCGAATCAATCGTTTGCTTCTTGTAAAAGCTACCTACAACGATATGAAATAAAGGTATTCTTTATATCAGTCGCCGGTCGCGTTGGTGCGGCGGTAAGAGCGTCTGCTTTGCCGAATCCGCGCTGGAGCGGTAGCTGGTTCGATTCCAGCGCTCCGATGGTTATTTTTCTTTCTTCTGTCCGTTTATCTTTCCTAAATGTTTGTGATTGTTTCTAGGCAAGAGTGTAAAATCCGACTACGAATTACCCCTCAGTCACGCCAGTTAAAGGCTGGGTAAGGCTGGATGCCTTCTGAGAAGTGTTCTACGTTGGTCACTCGCCAGTCGGTAGGTTTCCTGATAGGCTTATGGGTAGGCACATAACCAAGGGTTTAGTGCCCGAGGGGGGTGCTGGCCTGGGTTTGTCGGAAGCTGATGACCGTGGTTCGGAACCCACGTTAAGCTGTAGGTCCAGTCGCTAAATAGCCTTCTCAGTTGCTGATGCGCCTCTAACCCAAACACTTTACTTTACTTTATATCAGTCCCATTGCATTTTATAAAATTAAGTTTATTTAGTAACCGTTATTTCACAGCACTGTGTATATTTCATTTAATATGAAAAAATGCAATAATAATTTTTTAAATTTTTATATAAAAAAATAAGTTGTATCCAGTACAGTAAATTAAAATGTATCAATTGTGGTGTGGAATAATTTTTATATAGCTTGTCCCAGACGACATACATGTCAGACTTCGGATAAGCTGTTCCCATTCTAAATTTTAGACCCAAGTTCTAAATATTTGAAAAATCCATTATATGACATATCTTGTTTTTCTTATCCACAACCACCATATCTGGCTTGTTGTGCACCACACTAAGATCGGTGATTAGAAATATACCCCATAAGATTCTTATTTTGGTGTTTTCAATAATGGTCAAATCTTTGCCTCATTAGGCCGGCTCTCTGAGCTATCTTTAAGTTAATAACTTTCCCCATGTTGTAATGTCTGCTGAAGTAAGCAATTGCAGTTAGATGGGTGCAAGCCGAAATGAGATATTGAACAGTTTCTTCTTCTTTGTTGCATAGCCGGCATTTGGATGTGTTTAGGAGCTGTTTCAGGATATGCTTCTTGTAATAGTAGGGGCACTTGATCTTGGATAGCCATTATAGCTCGCTCTGTTTCTGGGAACAGATATCCAGAGATAAGGTGGGTATTGCTTGCTCTGGGGTTTGCGTTTTCTTGATTTAGATTGTTATAAAACCTTAGATGCACATGTTTTCTTTGCCACTGATTTTTCAGCTCTTCTTTGAAGTTTTTATAGATAAGTTGTACCACAGCTAAATTTATAGGTGATAGAGTCACATCATACGCCATCAAGTTTTTGAAGAACGGGAGATATTTTGTTCGAAAATATTTTATTAACCCGTCTATTTCTTTTTGCTGTGCTTCCTTGAAGCTGACAATTCCTCTGCCGTCCGAGACAAATATAACCTTTCAATAGCAGAGTTTGGATGCAACATCCGATGATTTGTTAACGTAGTGCAGAGCTTGCGATCCAGGGCCATGACTTCTGTTGAGGACCAGTTTAAAAATCCGAAGGTGTAGGCTATTATTGGAGCGGCCCAGGTGCTGGGTGCTGTTACTTTGTTTTTTTTGCGTTTACATATCTTCTTAAATTTTTGTTGATCCTGTTAAAATACTCATTTTTGATCTTTTGTTTATTTATTCTTTCATCTATATTGAGGTCTTGTTGAAATCATAGATATTTATAGGTTTTATGTGGGCGTAGGGCTGGAATGGTTGTGGCATTGTCCATTAGTGTAAGATTCTGAGATTGAGTGATTTTTTCTTTTTCCACATGTAATACTGCACATTTTTCTATTCCCCCAGCTTCATTTAGTTTGGCTAAATGACTTCACGAATTCTAGCAAGTTTCTAAGCAGATGTTGATTTTTGCACACATACTGGTTCTTCAGCTTCCCATTAGATGACTGAGAAGATTGATTATTCGGGCATCAATTTTGTAGATATATAATATTTCTGTAAGCCAAGAATGGCGCACGGAGTCAAAGGCCTTTTGATAATCTGCCCATGCTAGAGATAATTTTCTGTTCTGATTTAACTTGTTTTGTGATAATCGGATAATCGTGTCAATAATCAGTAATTCCTTGCAGCCGCGTGCTCGTTGTTTACAGCCATTTTGTTCCCAAGTCAATATATTAGATTTCCTGAGATGTTTTCTGATTTTGGAGCTTATGATTGCGGTAATAATTTTATATATTGCTGGCAAACACGTAATTGGCCTATAATTCTTTGTTTCTTGCAAGTTTTGTGATTTGGGCAACATGTATGTTACTCCTAAAGTAAAATATGTAGGGATATTTCTGGGATTATCTATTGCGTCCTGAATTTGCCGTGCTAAAACTTCGTGACTACAAGTGAAAGCTTTTTACCAATAATTGAGAATACCATTTACCCCAGGCGATGTTCAATTCTTAAGTTTTTTTAAAATCATCCTGAGGTCGCTAATTGTAATATTACCTGAGTCCATTGGGGTTAAATTCTGAAGTTCTCTTTTTTTTTCTTCAATTCAATACGCAGTATCGTCTTCAATCCAATACGCAATACGCTAGGCCGCAGTTCCATGGGTATACCTCTGTACTTAGCATCATATTTCGTAAAAAGTGATATAGTTTCACGATTGTCTTTCTCTTCAAGATAATTCTCTGCAACCTGCTCAGTAATTGGTTGTGCTGGTGGATTTAGGTTGGTTCAGGCAACAAATGATTTCCTCCGAATATCTCTTTTGATATCGAGTTCTGCATCTGATAGCGCTTTCCTTTTAAAAACCGAGCGTACTTGATCTGAGAGTCTTTGTTCGGATAATTCACTCTCAGGATACTTATTTTTCCATATTGTTTGCAACCGGTCTCTATATCCAGTCTTGTTCATTTTCATTTCCGTTGCCATGTAATATGCGCGAAAAAGCTCAATATTGAGTTCTCTAGTCCAGCGCATGTGTCCATTTCCATTTTTCAGGAAGCCGAAGCTGTTCCCTTGGATATTCTTTTGGGTTTTAGATACCGGACCGGCTGATCGTATGAATACATTTCGTCGGGCAGTGCCACTCGCTCCACTGCTACCGACTAGGCGCTCAACCGTTCTGCGGCAATAGTAGCGCCTCTTTTGCCAGCATCCGCGGTTTGACTTCTAGTAATAGGAACCATCTAATACATCCGTCAGGGTGGTTAGCCCTTAGGAGGGAGGAGATCAACTATTATTATTATTATCGACTTGGTGTCACTCTCTCAGCTCAAAAAGCTGGAAACCATAAACCGATTCCTCCCTCGTTGGAGTTCGGCTCGGAGCCTGTGGATAAATTTCATTATAACCCAGTATTCCGTTGATATTAAGACAAACATTTTCGACCTATGTGGTAGGTTTGCAACAATATAGTTCGTTGTCCCACTTTTATAATATTTCTATTTAGTCCGCAATTTATTAAACTTTTGGAGAACCAATCACCAATCCCTCTGCGGAAATTACAAAAGGTTCGATGTTAACTTTTTCAAGTTGCTAGATGTTCTTCAATTCATAAGAAAGATTTTCATACTTAGAAACTTTTTCTGCCTCCGCTTTATGTATATTGTGAGACAATGGTATGGCAATGTCAATAATTGTTCCCCGCTTTTCTTTTTTATTTATTAAGACTATGTCTGGTCTATTGTAGTCGACAGCCCTGTCAGTTATTATCGGTCTATTCCAGTAGAGCAGCACATCGTCAGACTCCAGAACTGTTTGAGGACTGTATCCTTAATACGGCGGAGTAGATGTTGGTAAAATACCATGATTAAGTGTCAGTTTTTGGTGGATTATCTTAGCAAGCTGAGATATAGTTGCTTCTCGTCTGACCAGAGCAGAGAAGCTCTCTTATCAATAGTATTGCCATTTAATAATTCTACATATCTGCCATGAATTGATTTATGTTCCCAGAGATTTATGTTGTTTTGTATTGTCCCTGTTTCAATAGTGTAGTTTGCGTGGCTCAGTTTTAGTGGAGTATAATTGTGATCAAACTGAGTTGCGAGCCTCATAAGTTGATCTTTCGCACTTAGAAAGTGTTGGCGAAGCTTCTTTTCCTGACTAAGACACGATTCTTTGATGTTAATAAGCCCTCTACCTCCATATTTTTGAGGAATGTATAATCTCAACTCAGAATAATTGATATGCAAACAACGGAATTTTGTTAAAAGTCATCTTGTCATTCGGTCTAGGTCTTCCAGTTCTGTGTTTGACCATTTGACCACTCCAAATGAATATGTTAACACCGGTACTGCCCATGTGTTGATTGCCTTACATATATTCCCCCCTGAAAGTTTTATATTCAGAAGCTTTGTTATTCTTTTCTTTTATTTATCTTGGAACTAATGTTTGAGTGCTGTATGGTTTAGCATTTGATTTTGTGCTATTTCCAGATACCGATAGGTATCATCTGGTTTCAATAAGTGAATCTGACAGAATGATTCCTGATTTTGTTTAATTTGTGCTTTTTGTATATTGACGATAAAATATTTATATAGCCCAAAGGACATCTTAATATCATCGCAGAATATTTTGACGGTTTTAATAAGCGATTGGAGTCTGCTCTGGGACTCTGCGTATAGTTTTAAGTCATCCATATATAACAGATGTGATAACCTTCTGCTGTTTGTTAACTTGAACCTAAACCCGCTTGCAGACTGATTGAGAATCGTAGACATAGGATTTAAAGCCATACAAAACCACATTGGCGACAAAGAGTCTCCCTGGACTCTTCCAGCATTTTCTCCCGATATCCATATATTCGTCTTCCAAGACTTCATTAAGTGAGTAAGCATTGCTTTGATTTTAGGGAAGATTTTGTAATTTTCCAAAACTTTAACTAGCCAATCATGAGGGACAGAGTCGAAGACCTTACTGTAGTCAATGTAACATAAGTTAAGGTTACGCTTTTTTCTCTGAACATGCTGCAGGGCAATTGCATCTATAGTAAGTGGGTGCTTACATCCCGCATATTGTCTTATACATCATTTTTGTTCTTCTTCTAGGATATTATTATCTAAACAGTGATGATATATTTTTTCGTTTACTAATGATGTAAGTAACTTACAGAGTCTCAATAGGAAAGACAAGGTATAGGTCGATAGTTGTTTGGCTGTATCTTGTCATTTTACTTATATAGTAAATATGTATTACCCTCAGATAGAAATTGCGGAATAGATTCGGGGTTAGTTAGTGCTTTACTGAAGCAACGTGATAAATTGTCATGTATGGGATCTAAATATTTAATCCAGAAATTCTGTACTCTATCTGGCCCTGGCGCTTTCCAGTTTTGGGTTTTTCTTATAGCGTTACAGACCTCATCTGTTGTAAATTCGGCCACATTCATTGCCTGTAAACCGTCTTGCAGGTTTTCGATATCTTAGATCTGAGGCTGCTGATGTGTTGTACCCCTCCGATACTTTCCAAGTTGTTTTCCAAAATCCGTAACATGTTGTTGGGTCGATGTTTCGGGCATTAGGTTTACTAGGTTTATTCGTTTCAAGCTCTCGAAAAAACTGTTTTTGATTTTTATAAAAATGTGCGTTTTGCTCCTTCCTTTTCATATGCTCATTATATCTGCGCAGCCTTGCTCCTTTGGTTTTTGCTTTTTGTCTACATTGGTTTATGGAGGAAATTACTTGTTCTTTGATTCGTATATCTATCCTTGCTTTTTTGGCTATGATTTTGGCTTTTTCGGTCACTTTTCTAGATGGCTGGCCTTTCAAGTATTATTTTATTATATCTGCCTTGCCGCGCAAATCTATGTTTTTTCCAATCTTCTCTTCCACTGAGGGGTTTGCTTAAGATGATCTTGTCTCACTGTGCTAGGATAATAAGTACGTTGTCCGTTAAGTTCTATTACAGTAACAGCTGAACAATACAATGCCAACTGCGTATCATATATATCAGAATTTGTTTTAAGGAACTCCCTCTATACTAGATTCATTCCCGATACAATTTCTTTGGCTTTATGAATATTTTTCAAGACTGGAATAACAGGTCTATTAAGGGGATCAATTCCTTCGTAAAGTGCCTTATTACTGAATAATTTGACTCTGGTAACTTTTAATGTATCCCAATTGTGGTTTTGGCTTTTATCTTGCTGCATTGTTGGTGGAGTGTTTCTGAGTGTTTCTGGTATTGTTGTTGTGCTTCTGATGTTTTCCGGTATAGTTTCAAAAACCTCAACCGCTTCTGTCTGGCATTGTTTTATGTATGGTTTTAGCTACTTCTCTCTTTATCTTATTACGTTCTGTGGTGGTTAGATAACATTTCTTGATTATAACTTTTTTTCTGTCTGCTATGTTTTGTTCAGTGATATCTAGTTCTGGGTGTCTCCGTATAAATTCCTCCTATAATGATCTCCACCTTGGAAGTGGATCATCGCTGCAGCGATTAACGTAATAAAATGCAGATATTACGTCCGTATTTAATTATTTTAACTATTTTATACTTCGGCCGTGAGCTCTCCTAGGAGCAGTCCATCGGACAGCGGGCGAGCCCGAAGGTAGAGTGAGGTCTTGTTCTTCGACCTCTCTTAGTGTATCCAGTTCTTCTATTACCTTTTCCGTTGCCAAGTGGTACCGTGGTACCATAGAGTTGAGAGCCGCCACTTGCTCCAGACTCGCCAACCCCAGACAAATCCTACCGACGGTTCCGAAGGGTTCTTGTCCGCAAAACTCTACCACCTTGAAAATTACTTTTATTTGTTTCTATCTCCATAACTTTTAGTTTTGTGTCAAGCGAAAAAAGAGGTCACCCAAGGCAGAGCCCCGAATTACCATGGGAAAGCGATTTACTACCGGAGGGCGCTAGGTATCCGGAGACATCGTTAGAGACACTTTAACCCTGTGCCATTCAGCTCATCGGCACGATGGATTTTCACCTTGAGCTTAGGGGATTTTTTTTTCAGAGGTTTACTCCTCTCATCTCGGAAAGGTGGTGGCGCTACTCACCAAACGGACTCTCCGCTTCTGCCTAAGTCCCAGGCATGTTCAATGATCATCATGTTCATGTATGGACAATAAGGAGGTGATTTATCAACTATTATTACTATTATTACTATTATTAAAACCCATTATTCCCTGTTGCTGTGTGTTGAGAAAATTATCTGGGTAAGAGGAAGATTATTTCTTTTTTTGACGCGTGTTTTTAGAATGTCCCAGGCATGTCCAATGACATTCATGTTCATAAACAAAATGTTCATATATATCTGGACAATAAGGAGGTGATTTATCAACTATTATTACTATTATTATTATTGTTAAAACCCATTATTCCCTTGCGTGAGTGATTGTGCTTTACAAACAATATGCATGTGTGGCATATAAAGTATCTAATAATGTTTTCCAGTCTTCGCGGCCCTGTGTAATTTTCTTTAATATTAAGATTGATTTCCTGGTTTCCTCTGCGATTATTCTCTTCCATATGATATGGGTCTACCTGTTGGTCTTTTTCCGGGTCAGTTCCATAGAAGGACTGGATGGGTAAGGTCCGAAAGCCGGTTATCAACACTATTAAAACTGATTTAATTTTATTTTAGAAAGGCGATACGAGATTTGTGGGAAGTATTATATCGATAAAACACCCCTTTGGAAAGTTTGCCTGATTCCCACAATTTTTATTTAAAGTATTGTTAATTCATATAGATAGTACAAATATTTTTTATCATTGTCATAGAAATTGGTTTCAATTTCAAAAACATTTTAAATAATAATATATTTCGCTGAAGTTCTCTCTAAAGTTCAATCTTTAGCGAACCTAACACTTTTGTTTTTTTAATCACAATTTTAAAATAACTGATGCCTAGTTTAATACTTGATGCTATAGCAAAGTAATTCTCTTTTGTCGAATTGCTATATTCAAAGCTAACTATTTATCAATGTCTCTTTATATAAGCGTAATTTCGGATGGTATTTTTGGTATGTTGCCTTCGTATTTTATACTGCCAAGCAAATAATACATTTAATTTACAGGAGGGCTATCTTGGAGTAATTTTTATTTCTGTTAATAGTCATTATTTACATTAACTGGTCTGAGGCTACTAAACTATGGTTCATGACAGGCTCATTACATAGTGAAGCATCGAAATATTATATTTTTTTCCTTTATTTGGGTTTTTCGCCACTATCTAAAACTCAAAAAATATAAAAAATACCTGTTCTTATTTAAAGAAAGAATCACTGGGTAAAAACAAAAAACCAAACGGAGACAAATTTCTCAGAGATTCTTTTTTGTTATAAATTTGTCTAACGAACAAAATTTTAAAGATATAAAAATGTTATAAAAAATTTTACAAACTTTTAACGTTAACGTTTCGGAGGCTACTCTCCCCCCGTTTTCAAAACTAAACTAAAAAATAAATTATATTAATTGGTAATATATAAAGTAACGAGTGAAAGTAAATATATTTTTTGTATATGTTAACGATACTTACATTATATTGTTGTCAATGTAAGTATCGTTGACATATACAAAAAAAATTTTATAACATTTTTATATCTTTAAAAGTTTGTTCGTTAGGCAAATTTATTACAAAAAAGAATCACTGAGAAATTTGTCTCCGTTTGGTTTTTTGTTTTTACCCAGTGATTCTTTCTTTAAATAAGAACAGGTATTTTTGATATTTTTTGAGTTTTAGATAGTGGCGAAAAACCCAAATAAAGGAAAAACATATATGTACACGCCACAATCATTCAGACATTAATCGAAATATTAGTACATCAGATTCACAAGCGACTTTATTTAAGCCAATTCCAAATCATTCAGAAACAACTACAGTAGTGGCCATCAGATCTCAAAACAATACACTGAGATTATTAAAAAAAAGATGCAGCCAAAAAACAATTGCATGGATTTAAATAAAAATCATTACCGATAAAACTAAAAACTCAAAAACCAAAGAGTAGTTATACATGTTGGAAGAAGCAATTCAACAAAGAGGAGGTATAATCAAATGAGCTTTTTGTGATTATTCCATATACTATAGAGCTATTCCAAAAGATTTCAAGAACTGCAAAAAAATACAACAATAAGACCAAGTCTGGATTTATGGGGGTCGTTCGAAAATTATCGGCATGACAAAAAAAATCCGTTTTATTTAATGATTTTTGAAAAATGTTTTTGTTATTTTTAAATGTAATAACCTTGCAACTAAATATATTTTGACCAACAATGTTCCAACTTTTTAATATCCGTAGTATAATACGATTTGTCCTACTGTGAAAAATAAGCGGTTGTCTTAGCTTTGACTTTATTATAAAGGGTATTTCAAATTTAGCTCTTTTATGAATTCTTGAATAAAACGAAGAATTTGCGTTGATTTGAAAAAACTGTTTATTGATAATTGAAACATAATGTATAAGATTTATAGGCGAAAGACAAATGACCACCTCTTGCTGCTCTGCAGATGTTCATTCTTTTGTCAACATTTTGGCAGAACTGTGGCTCTATCTGGCCAATAACTCGAATAATTTCATCCTTTAGTTCAGGAATCGATCATGGATTGTTCTTATAGACCTGACTTTTCACGTAACTCCAAAGAAAATAGTTCAACGGTGCCAAATCACATAATTTTGGTGGCCAATTAACATCGCCGTTTCTTGTAATAATCTGTCCAGGCAATTATTCTCTCAATAAATCAATTGTTTCATTACCAGAATGAGTTGTAGCGCCATCGTTTTGGAACCACATATCTTATAGATCAATATTATTCAGTTCAGCCCACATAAATCTAGTTATCATCTCACGATATCGAACAGTGACTCGTTTAGGATGTAAAGGTTTCTCATGAATCAATCGTGGATTTTCATCATCCCAAATGCGGAATTTGGTTTAGTAACAAATCCACTAATTTCAAAATGTTCTTCATCTAAAAAGATGATTCTTTGAGAAAAATCATTTGTTTCTTTTTTGATCCAATTGACAATTGCACGACATTTAAAATAATTCAGTGACTTTAGTTTCTGTGTTATTTGAACATTATATGCTTTCAGAGCTAAATTCTTTCGTAAAATACGCCATGTTGTGGATTCACTGAGTCCAAATTGTTGTGAATGTCGACTAATGGAAATTTCTGGGTCTTCAGGAACACTTACACACTACACGCAACACTACAAAAAACAGTACGGCGTCAGCGTCTTAAAATCAAATATTTTTTAAATTACGTTCTATCTGCGATTCCTGGACCGTACATGAGGTTTTCCATTGTTACCGCGATGTGTTTCCTGGCCTCTTTAGTCTCCTGTTGGGGTCTCGTTGGCTATAGATATTCGTTGAGGTTTAATAATTGCATCATTTGTAATACACTAGCATATCTATATATCCTAGCATATCCTAGCATAGAAGTTGCATCTCAACAATTTTTGCACCACAGTAATGCATTTTTGGACCCATAGACCAAATGACAGCCTTTAGACTTTCGTTGTTTTTCTGAGTGTGTCTTTCTAAATTCCTCTAGGGAATTATTGTTAAAAAGGACTGAATAAAAGAATACCCTTTGTTAAGGCTTTGACCGTTCGTGCCGGTCCGATCGCTACCTGAGTTTCGGGCCGACTCTCTGCCGCGCTCACTTTTAATTGTTATAACTTCGGAAATAATGTGAATTTTGAAATGGTTAAACGTTTAAAATATTCTTAAAAGTATAAACAATTTATCTAGTCAAAAAATCAATTTTTTCGATAAAAGAAAGGTATTTTTTATGCCAATTGTGAAAAACCAATAATTATACTTTTAATTTTTATTTATCAAATTAAGTTGTGTACTACAGTACAGTGAATTAAAATGTATCAAATGGTGGTATGGCATAATCTTTATACAGATTGTCCCAGAAGACATACATGTCAGATTTTGGATAAGTTGTTCTCATTACAGATTCCGCCCCAATTTCTAAATATTTGAACTCATTTGCATCCACTGGATCCCAATTGACACCTCCAAGTTCTCGATTTTTGTTTTCAGGTGTGGGATTTCTACAAATATTTATGTATGTTTTCAAAGCTAATCATTATCCAAAATTATGAAATATACTTACTGATATTTTACAAAACTAGTCCACATTGATAGTATATTTTTATGTACAACCGTATCAGCTTCCGGAAAATACGATGAGTTTGTATTATCTGGAATATCGGTGCTATACCACCTACTGAAAATATAATTGAGTTCTTCTGCATGTGTTACATTTCCAGTTCCTAAGGAGATAGAAATTGTTTCTTTATTGAGATAAACACCCCAAAAGTTTGAAATGCAAATTACCTTCTAATTTATATTGGTTATTTCCCATCAAGCCACTGTAAACGAAGTTATAAAAGTACACCGTACTATGTGGTGACATTAACTCGGCCTGTTTGATTTGAGCTTTGTCAAAATCGAGCAAACTATGATACTAAAAATAATCATTAATAGTATTAGCCAAAATATAATTGCTTTTTTTGATAATTTTACGGAAGGTATTAACGGAAGGTATTAAGGTATTAAGGTATTATCACAAAAAAATTCCAGTTCTTGCGTTTTTTTGACAATGTATAAATTCCAATATTTTTTTAGCAACTACTTTTTAATCTACGATTTATGAGATGTGTTGTTAAATGTTTCAATATGAAATCCATTTGATATTTAAGGTTACATAAGGTAACAACTTAGGATGATCAGTTTAAAATAGGGGAAATGGGTTTTACAATAGAGGAAATGAGGAAAATTCGGATAACGTAACAGGCTTTATGATTAATCGAAAACATGTGAATACTGCCTAGCATCTTGAGATTATAAACATTATATATACAACATATAGCATTAAAATTTGTCAGGCTTATGCGCCAACTTCAAAACATTTAGATGAAGAAATCCTGCCCTATTATGATATTAATATTGTCATGTCCAACATTCCAATATATTTTAGATGTTAGATGGAGATTTAAATACAACGTTCATAAGAGTGATTTTTCGTTTAAACATGTGATAGGGGAGAAGGATCGGGAATCTTATATCATTTTTCTGCAGATATTTTACATCTATACTGATACTAACCCTGATGCAATTAACTAAATTCTTTTCAAAACCTCCAGGTCCACCAAAGAAGTCTCTGATTTTTGATCCCAAATCAACTTTTAAACCATTATCTTCAATATGCATATTAAACGGTACCAATATTTCTGGTTCTGTATCGTAAGCGTGCCATAAGTCACTGGAATCTAAAAATAGAACATTTTGATTGCCTGATTTAAACTCCAAAATTAATTCTCTCACCATCCGCTAGTAGTCCCATCATTTCTTCCGCATTCATTCCAATGATAGCAGGTACTTTGTTATAATTACCATTTTTAAAGAGTTCATACATTGGTTCTGTTAAAAAAGCCCTGTCGTGTGGAATTTCAATAACAGGAGTGTAGACGAATCCTTTGGATACTTGTAAATTGTTGAAATCATCCTAAAAATGTTCCATTAATTTGCTATTATAAGTTTGATTTGATATTTATAAACAAATATTTATAAGGTATGCAGAATACTTATGGGGAGTTTATATCATACGAGAGTTGTTTGAAAAGTTCTTGTCATAAAAATTTAAGAAATTTTATTATTCTTTTCCAATCTTACAATTCAATACATTTAGACGTCTAAACTGTTTAATACCCTGACTTTAATGGAATTTTTGAACAATAAAGGAATTTTGCAAAATAAGCGGATGTTTCAGCTTTGACCTTATCATTTACTGCAGTGCAGTATCATTTAGTGCATTATCATTATGTGCATTTAGTGCAGTATCATTATCATTTAGTGCACTCCTCATCGTGCAGTGACACATTTTTTCAAATTTGATAAGGAGGAGTAAGCCAAATCCGGCGAATACGTTACATCTGGAAGCACTTCGAATTGTCACTTCGCACTTCGAAGGTCATGAAGAGCATACTCTTTTTAGCCAAATATGAACGCTTAACTTGAATCGTATCCTTGAACTGGTTCAGTATGAGCAACATGTCACGATAATTCCAGAAAGCAATAGCCATGGCATTTCGTACAGATGAAACGATTTTCGTTTTCTTTGGAGTATTTTCATCTACTTCCATCCAATGTTCGGACTTTTGCTTCATCTATGTTATGCAATAATGAATCTTTGTTTCAATACACTAAGTCACGAATGACAGCAACAGCGTGACACGGTTTTTTTTTGGAATCACATTAAAATGTAATCTATTCAAATCGGACCATACAAAGTCTGTTAGCTCTGTTAAGTTTATACCTTTTTTCAGTTTGAGAAATCCCGTAATGCCACTGTGCCATATATCACATAAGTGATATTTCGGTCTCTTTAATTAATTGTGGATTGATAACTTTAGCATATTTATAAAGCCATGCAAGAGAATTTCCGTTTGTGGACCTAGATCAACTCATCGCAGTACAAAAAGCGGAGATGGCCCTCTATAGGAAACCTAACAAGAAGAATAAAACATCCGGCGGAGGCTTTACTTCAGCCTCCTAATTAGAAGGAAACCATCAAGGTTCCATGCCCAGGCTGAAGTAGAGGAAGCCGGAGCTGGAGAAAAAGGACTTAGTACTTAGGACTTACTTCAACCTTCAACTTAGGCCAACTGGATTAAAGTCCTGGCGCCATCGAAAGGACTAACTTCCCATTCATCAACAGACAATTCTGATCCGGCAAAAAGCTTCTGCGTGCAGCCGATTGTTTTGCGGGACAAATCGAATTATCTGCATGTGATGCGCCGTTGTAAGGAAAATAATACAGAGTTCGGCCAGGCCACAACCAAGCCGAAAGCGGTTCTTCTACGACCCAAGACGACAAACAATTATTGAGCCATTACCAGAATGTTGAATGAACGAACCCATATTACATGCTCTGTAGCCCTGAGAAATGTAGTCTTTGCATTCTATTCAGGGGTCTATTTGAGCTAATTGCGACTTAAGACATTAAAAACGAACTAATTTATAAGGGCTTCCATTTGGTTCACGTCGAAGAGTGAGCCAGGAAATCAGGCAAGCCTATTGCGATTGTCTAAGAAGTTGCTCCTAGAGAGGATTGGAATATCTGTAATATCAAACATTCTCTTTACCAGACGGCGAAGGTTCAATAACAAGTGTAAAGCCGTCACTAAGGAGTGTAAAAAGTATTGTCAATCTCCATCTATTTTCAGCAATTGTGGGGGTTCGCACACTGCGAATTTCTCCGGCTGCAAAGCAAAACCGAGCCGGGGCCCTTTCGTGAAGACTTTGTCTTCACAACAGCCTTCTAAGAGCCCCTTTGATGTTAACCGTCTTTAAAATACCTCAATCAACTATTGTGTTGGGGTTTCAAAGAAGCTCAGTTTCTACAAAATACACTTCACCTCCTGCAAATCCTCTTTGTGAGCTTGCTATCAGAGTAATTACTGGGTATAATTTAAGTTCAATGCAAGCCCTGAATGGAAAAATGTTTAACATAAAAAGTCTGTATGTTTTAAAACATAGAGACTTTATAAATTATGCATGTATATTGTATTAATCTCACTCTACGTTTTGAAAGGGAATAATACCTTTTAATAATAATAATACGTACTACTAACCATACATTCATCACAAAAACATCTTAAGATTAGGACGATTAAGTGAGGTTTTTGTTTACGTCACTTATTGTCCATACACTTTCAGAATAAGATAAGAGATTAAGATTAAATATATTAAGCGTACATAAAAATGTTGAATAAGAATAAAATAAAAAGGATATTGTATATACCGAATCATTTGATGATATATGTAAATATGTTTAACTAAAATATTAATTCATTATTTTAAATAACTAAAATACATAGAAACAAAGTATATATACTTACATATTCATCATTTAATGCGGCAGACGCTTGATCTATGGAAGAAGCTGGTACAGATCTTAGAAAGTCGATCAATTCTTCAGATGTGGTACCATTAAAATCTGGATCGACGTATTTTGCTGTTAAGTAGGATATCTTTGTCTGATTCATTTGATAAGCCCATGGAGATAGGGCAGAACCACTTTCTTCTATTGCACCTCTAAATAGTCCTAAGTAAGTTTACATTAGATTACTATACTTCACTACTTTTCATTTTTAGGTTGATTGAATTGACTGATTATTAAAAACAATACCAATTGCCAAATTAATGTCTTGGTTTGTATAAAATATATTACCTTTTGCATCTACAAAAAACCATGAAATTGGTTTAAAAACATTAAATTAGCTATAAATCCCTTCGATGATACACATGGAGGTCGTTCTTAAAGTTAACACAAGTTAAAAAGGAAACCACAAGTTTTTGTTTTTTCACTTTTTATTATTCTTCCTGTAATTCAACACATTTAGACCAACGATGTTCCTATCTTTTACTATCCTCAGTATAATGCAATTTGTTTAAATCTGTAAAATATACAGTTGTTTCAGCCTTAACCTGAATTTGCATTTGCAGTAAAGTTTGGGAAGAGTTTGGGAGAGTAATTGCTATGAGCCAAATCCAATGAAAACGGTGTATACTTTGCACCGTTTCATGGCTCAGTAGTGAAGCGTGATACAGTCCAATAATGGTGCAGTATTTTACATCGATATAATATAGAATACGATATAAAATACTAGCCTCATACCACGAGAATATCAGAAAACTGTGGCTATGACTTTTTTGCAGTTGGAACCGTTGTATATTGGATTGGGTTTGTGGATTTCATCTCACTATTTGGATTGTGGCTTCCACTCTGGAGTGTAATTGCGAATCTATGTTTTATCGATTATTAAAAACATTGAATAAACTCAACAGAATCTAACTCTAAACATGCTTGAAAAATATTCATTTGAATGCGCCCTTCGTTGACATAATCTAACAAAGTGAAATGTATCTCATTTGGGGACTATAATAACTGGATATGGATATAAATGGCTGGGTTAAATCCACTTATGATAAAGTACTTTAACACAGTTCGAACTTTAATGTTATCTATTTTGCAAAAAATGTCAAATGTTTGCTATATCACAAGAATAAATACATGCGTTTGAAACTTGTCAGCGCGCCATTTAACCGATCGTATTTGATTTTGAGGCATTTCTGTGTTAGGCTAATAACTTCTCGAAGGACCCTCATAATAGTGATATATATTAACATTACTAAATGAATGTGTTTTACTATCGCCATTATCTTAAAATTTTCAATAATTTTTCATTATTTAATTTGATTACCTTTAGATTTTGGACTTAAAATTTGATAAGCAACTGAGGATGATCCAGCACTCTGTCCAAATATCGTCACTTTGTTTGGATCGCCACCAAAATACTTAATATTTTTTTGAATCCACTGTAAAGCAAAAACTTGATCCTTTAGACCTATATTTCCTGGAATAATTTCATCACCCGTTGACAAAAAACCTAAAAATAGAAACAGTGTATTATATAGTAAACTTTTCAATTATTTCGATAAGGATTAAAAAAGGAATTAAGAAATTTACTTGCTGCTGCTTTATAAACGGTCATTCATAAAAACTTTTTGAGTGAAATCCTGTTTATCTTAATGACATTTTCAACAAAACACCAGGTCACTTTTTTGCAATATCCTGATGCGTGTTTCTCTAATCATCAGCATCATTTGGACATTACAATTATCAAACTAGAGTATATTTATATGTAGACTTTTACTAACGAAGTATGTAAAAATCATGAACCGTAAGGGAACTAATCATTTCCATATATTTCATATCTAGGATTGTTGTTTTATTAAATTTTGCTTTCACATGTCCATGTTTTAATATGCATATAGGGCCTTATTTTGTCTGTATTTCCAATGAATCATATGCTGCAAATATATATTAAAAGGCTACCAGTAACAATAATAGGATCTTAAAATGCCATGGCGGTGATATTTAAAATGTTATACATGTCTGAAGTCATTTGTATTTAGCACAATTTGACAATCTGTTATGACGTATGCTTCAACTTCATCTAATAAGTAGAGACAAGTTTTACGAATATTAGCGTTTTCAAAATCAACTCCTAAGAAAGGTTGCAAGGGAGTAAAAGATAAATATACGCCTTTTTTGAAATATAAGTCCTACAGACTTGAAATTTAGGTAGGAATGTTGTTTATACATCGTAGAAGTTCGCTAAGGAGGAGAGTTAAAAAAAGTCAACTAAGGAGGGTTCCGGGGATACAAAAGATATTTATGCTCCAAAATTTGAAATTTGGGATTGTATTGTTGTGAATCCCTCGCAATTTTGTCTTCATGAAATTTATAGAAAAAAAATAGAGGTATATTTTTAGATTTTTATTTTTTTATTTTTAGATTTTAGAAGGTTTGTTTTTTATTATGAAAATCCTATAATATATTTTTTCCATATTCTACAGTACTTTATATATACTTTATATATACTTTTATATATTTTATGTACCTTTCTACATAATTTCTATTTTTGTTCAAACATATGTTATTCCACTTAACAAGTTTTTGAATTCCGATGTCAAAGAAATCTGCCGCCTGTGAAGAAGCCTAATCCATAACTGCAGTTTTATCTTCTTCGTCGTCGTTGAACCGTTAACTACTAAGGAACTGATTTAAGTACCAAAACAAGTGAAAATCACTGAGTGCAAGGCATGGACTATAAGGTGGATGATTAAGTTCTTTCCATCAAAAAAACTTGATTAGAAATTGTGTTCGTGCAGAAACATGTGGCCTTACATTGTTATGAAGCAACATCATACCGGAAGATAGTAGGCCACGCCGCTAGTTTCGTATGGCACGCTGGAGTTTTCTCAAGGTAACACAATAAGCATCAGATTTGATTGTTGTGCCTTTCGGTATAAAATCAACTAACAATAACATTTTCCTGTTTCTAAAAGACAGTTGACATCTTTCGTGCTGAAATTGTCTGTTTGGTTTTCACTCTGGTTGACGACGATGTGTGTCGCCGTTCCATTGACTGTTGCTTGGTCTCGGGAGTCATGTGGGATACCCAAGTCTCATCTCCTGTAACGATGTGGTCCAACAATTCATCTCCTTTCTGATTGTATCGAGTTATAAAGGATAATGCACACCCCAATCTCTTTGTTTTGTGATTGTCAGAAATCAGTCTTGGAATCCACAGAGAACACAATTTTCAATTCAATTTCAATAATATATATATACGTAAACCCTCGCTGGAACTTCATAGCGTTATAAAAAGTATCTTATGTCCTATTCCATGACATAATCGACTTCTATGCCAAATTTCATTAAAATACTTCCATCCGTTCGAGCGTGATTGAAGGACAAACAAATATACTTTTACATTTATAATATTAGTAAGATTAAGAGCCAGAAATTACACATATATACATTTATTTAAATATAAACATGTATTTATCCTTAGTTGGGTAGTATTTCACAAAATACTGGTACAAAAGCCTCTTTTTACGTACTATTAATTGTTTATTACTTGTACTTTTGTGAAACTGTCAACTCTTTCTATCTAAAACTTGATGCTTCTTACGTGTTATCTCGTGACCTTTCAATCATGTTTCCATTGCCTATTCTCTGAGTGCAATATCAACTCCGTGTTATCTCATTACACACTTAACTACCTCTGTCCACGTTACACTCTCAGATTTTAAGATTTGCAGATTTTTTCTCACGGGCTGTATCTACCCCTATCCATATTCCAACGCGAACCACATATCAAGTTTTCCCCTATCAATAAATTATAACTGAATAGAGTTGTCTGATTCAATGTGCAGTTTAATGATTTATTAATTATACTTTTTTAAGTATACTTTTTAAGTAGTGAATGTTTTCATAACACGTATCGATGTAAATGAAATTGTGCTTCTCCGCTAAACGTCGAATGTATTCTACAAGCTTTTCTGTACTGAACAGCTTCATTTTTATAAGTAACAACTATTCAATTTCTCATATATTAATACGACAATTGATATTCAAATATGCATTAGAATAGCTCTGAAAAGAATTCCTTATTGAAAGACATCCACACTATTTACATTGTAAAACATTGCTGCTAATGCAAGGTGGACCACAGGAAATGGACGTTTTTAGAATGGGTAGTGCTCGGCTAGTTGAGTGAAATAAGGTCTGTTGCTATATATTTTTCCTACGATGCTTTTTAGAATAGATTTAGTTTTCTTACGAAACGTTTGTCAAAAGTGATCCCCAGTAGCAACACCATTTTCAGATATGTAACCTGTCCCTTGAACAAAGGGTTTATTAATAAAAACAAATTATCTGGTCGATAGGTGCTAAACCGCTAATATGGATAGGATGAGAGAGACAATTCTGCGAAGTTCCGCTCACTCTGCTAGGTGGTATGCTTTTAAACTGAGGATGAGAAAGAGCGTAAAGCGTATTTTGCATAAGGATTTGGAATTTCATCCATACAAATTGATGATTATTCAAGAGTTGAATGAAGGGATTATCAACAACGTCTCATATGTGCTCAAGCAAAGCATCTTTTACTGATATTTTTTTGATAATAAATATTATTTATAAAAAAAATTAAGAGTTCATTTATCGTCGATCACCTTAAATCTACCCAGAGAAATTATTCTATGAAGTACATACCAAATGGTCCTAATCTATAGTTAAATGCAGCAAGCACAATATTTTCATCCATAAAAAATTTGGGTCCTACACCGCCTTCTATTATATACCCAGCTCCTTGTACGAAACCACCACCATGGATAAATACCATAACTGGTAGATCATTTTGAACAGGTGATATAGATAGGTTCTAAAAATAATATTAAATTTCAAAATATGTATTGCATATAAAATATTAGACAGTCAAACATGTTTGTTCATTTTTTTACAGTATCATGAAATAATATTTATTAAAAAAAATAAATAAAATATATATATATATATATATATATATATATATATATATATATATATATATATATATATATATATATATATATATATTACTATTTATAACCTCTTGCCACCTTTTTATTAAATTCATGTCCCTCGCTAGACGTCTGAATTTTCATTTTAGGTTTGGTAGAAGCTTTTTCCGCACAAACATTTTTGGAACGTCTATAGCCTTTATTGGAGGATGCTTGTTCTAGTAAACATACATGGTGAGATAAAACATTCCACCCAATACTAAATAATTGCCTGCAGATTGTAGCGTTCACAAATTCTTGATCGCTACAGGTAGCATTCGTAAATTGTTGATCACCACTGGTAGGTTTATTTCGGACAAATTCTTAACTGAAAGAGCTCCAGTATCGCTTTGGACAAGGCAAGAGAGTCTAACTCCAAATCTCCAGGTGAGCGGACGTTTTCGCGCGTTACCCTTCCGACTGAGAGAGTTTTACGACCCGGCAGCAGAGAATCCGATCAACAGACACCAGGCCATTGAACGACCACCTATTACAGAGCCCGACCATCGTGGAAACCTTACACCTTTTTGGGGCCACATGGCAGAGTAACCGGCTGGTCAGATCGAGAATATTTCGGGACCCCCGCATAGGGATACCGGACTGCCCGCAGTCGTACTCAGTGTTTTTGGACACCCAGTACCTTGATAGGCAAGGATAGACAACACCAGGAAATAAGGCCAGATAAACATTTTTTTATTACATTTTCATGTACCGTTAAGGATTGCAATTATCAGTTATTTTTCACAAATGCATTATTACCATAATTTCTTATACTGATAATGGTCACGTTATCATCTTATATTTTGTATCTATTAGCCGTCTGACCATTCTTGGTTACCCTAGCGTTATATATTTATCTTTTTACTATTGTCAGAATAGAGGAAATAACCTCTGATTTGTAAGTACAGGGACATAGAGACCAGCTGGTGTAATTCAGAGCTGTGTATTTGATTTTTGTTTTCTTTCACGGTAAGGTTTGGAGAACCACCTTCCCTAAACCTTCCCGTGTCTTTTGTTTGATAGTTTTAGTTATTCCTTTTTTTTGTGCTTTGTGTCGTTCTTTTTGAGTGTGCTTTTATAATATATATGTATAAAATTCTAGTAAACCGTTTTATTTAAGATAGACCCCTTCCCGGTTCCAAGGTCTTTTCTGATATATGAAGTAACCGGGTGGCGCTCAACTTTTGTCGTGGTTTCATTCTGTCCTGGACCTTCTTCCCGGTGCTCCCGGCGAACAGCTGCCGTCGCTGTGATCTATATATTTTTTATTTTGTTTCAAAAGAGAAAATAATAGGTCACATAAATTTGACGCCCAACAACGTGGGGCTTGATTTCAAGGACAGTTTGATGCTAGCGTTTTAAGCACAACCTCAGGAAAGAAAGCACAAGTACGGAGGAATTGTAAATTGGTTAATGAATAGAAACATTAGAAGTCAATAAAATCGCTAGTTAAGACGGAAACGCATTTCCAAATCTTTAAAAAAAAAAAAAACATCGAGATAGCGAAGAACATTCCTTAGGTGTACCGGAGAAGGATACAGTAGTATGGAAATTTTAAATGTCAAGGTCAAATTAAAATAACTAAATATCCGAAATAAATATATTTGCGAGAAGGAAGGAATTTTCTTATCAGTTCGTCAACATTTTTTGAGGAAACAAAATTCGCCTTCGATAGCGTTCTTTCTATTTTATTTTACAGTTTTATTTTATATTCTTATTTTTGAATAAAGTACAATGACCTTGTATATTTGCAATTTATGAGTTGATATAGAGTTAATCTATTTTCTATTACGGTATTGTATCTGGGATACCGGGAGAGTTAGTTTAGTTTTTCTGAATTTTCTACCGGGTGTATTCAAAAAGATTTGGGAATGTAAACTTTTTTGGTAAACTTTATTTTAATTATTACATTGTGTTTTTGATCTGGTTTTTAAATTTTGTTATATCATAATGGCTGACGAAAGATTCCAAGTTAATCATTTATTAGACTATGAACTGGATTACGAGTTGAGAATTCGCTCGGTTCTTACAGACAGAAATGTTAGTGAAAAACGAAAAATATTAACAAAACTCTTAAAGAAAGAATCCCCAAATCCAGGTTGTTTGGTTAGATTAGAAACCTATAATGTTGATTTTTCAATCGAACAGTCGGAAATCCTGAAAAGTACCGCCTCAATAGTAAATTTAATAGAATATTTCGAAGGAACCGTCACTGATAGTGTATGTTTGCGTGCGAGGTCTAGGCTTGGGGTGTTACGTTTAATGGAGATTCGAAAAATGTTTTTAGTTTCTTGGAGCGAGTTTCCGACTTATCCCAGTCTCGTAACTTTTCAGAGATAGAACTTTTTAATTCGGCTGTCGAATTTTTCGTTGGCGACGCCTTTGTGTGGTTCCGAAGTGTTAGGGGTGTTGTGTCAGATTGGTCAGGTCTTGTTTCAAGGTTGAAGAGAGATTTTTTGTCTCCTCATGCAGACGATGATGTCTGGGAACAAATCCGGCAGAGGAAACAGAGACGCGCAGAAGCAGTTATTATTTATGTGGCTCAGATGGAGAATTTGTTCTCTCGGTTGTCCGTGACCCCTGCTGAAGTTACCAGAGTCAAGTACATCCGGAGGAACTTGTTGCCTGAATACGTGGCGCAGTTGGCGTTACACGATACTGTTACTGTCTCCGAACTATCTGCTTTGTGTAGGAAGTTGGAGGATGTTCTACCCTCTACTTCTAGAAAACCCTCTCAGTTGTTTGCTTTCGATTGCTTTCGTTGCTTTCGATCCTCATAAGAGTGGCTGGTCACGTCGAGATAAGAGACAGAGTGCTGGTGGTTCTAAGGAAGATCCACTTCACCGTGAGTCAAGTTGTTCTAGTGGTAAAGATGTTCGTAGTTTTGGTAAACATTCTGGGAGACCTCCTGCGGTTGTGTGCAAGGGAGATAGGAAAAATAGCCCTAAACCTAAGGTTGTATGTTTCAACTGTAAGGGAGTCAATCACACCTTTCGTTCGTGTACCGAGAAGAGAACAGTTTTCTGATTCCGTTGTGGTGAACCTAAAGTTAAGCTTGGTTGTTGTCCTAAGTGCTCAAAAAACTAGTTAGGTCAACAGGTGTCGCATGCGGTCGGTATCCTGATAGAAGGCAAACCGCAAGGTCGCACGTTAATAGGTCAGGTTGGAACAAATGGTTAGAACACGTATCTAATTTTTATAAGACTTATACCCGTGATTCGGAAGTTTTACCATTTTTTCTAAAAAGGGTCAAACTTTATGATCAGAACATCATTGTTTTATTAGATTCTGGAGCTAACACCTTTATAGTTGGTGCTAGCGGAGTTAAGATCTTAAAGAGACTCAAGATTAAAATTCGTCAAAGCAATAACTCTAGTCTGTTTACTGCCGATGGAACTCGACAGAAGGTTGCTGGTCTTGCAGACCTACCGATTTTTATTAACGATTGTTGTCGAATCATTAAAGTCCATGTAGTACCCTCCGTAACACATGCTTTTATTTTTGGTATCGATTTTGCTAGGAGTTTTAACCTCGTAATGAATTTTAAGAATAATCATTGGTCGATTCACAATGATGACTTCGTGCTAGGTGCAGTACGAAAAGATTCTGATAACCCTCCAGTATCCAAACTTTTTCCCATTGACGATCTTTCCGTTATCCGGATTTTCCGTTATATTCCGGGCGGAGGCTTTAGAACTGTTAGATTCTTTTAGAAAACTTGACAGGAAGGATAGGTTAGGACGGACCGATAAGATTAAACTCTCTATAGATACGGGCGATAACCAACCTTTCAAAAAGAAACCTTATGTACTATCCCCCTATATGCAAGATATTCTGAATAAAGAGTTAGATTCTATGATCCAGTTGGGCGTAGTCAAGGAATCTCATAGTCCATGGTGCTCTCCAACGCTATTGGTAAGGAAGCCCACGGGTGAATATAGATTTTGTTTTGATGGAAGATTTTTGAACGCTCTGACGAAATACGATAGTTTTCCATTACCCCACGTAGACAGAATACTGAGTAACTTACGAAATGCCAAATACATTTACTCCATTGACTTGAGAAAGGCATTTTGGCAGATACCACTTGAAGACGCTTCTAAAGAAAAAACCGCTTTTTCGGTTATCGGTCGTGGACAATTTCAGTTTACAGTCGTTTCCTTTGGCTTGTGCAATGCGGCACAAACACAACAGAGGTTGGTTGATTCGATATTTGGACCTAAATACGAACCACATATTTTCTCGTATCTGGATGACATATTGCTATGCTCTCCTACCTGGGAATATCATGTGGAACTTTTAAAGACCGCAAGAACCTACTTAAGGAAGCTGGTCTTACTGTTCATTTAGAAAAATGCCAATTTTTTAGGACATCTTTAAAGTATTTAGGATATATAGTCGGTAACAATTCTCTAGCTACTGATCCGTCAAAGGTTGAGTCTATGTCGAACTATCCGCGTCCGCGCACTTCAACCGAGGTGAAACGTTTCATTGGTATGTGTTCATGGTACCGTAGGTTCATTAAGGACTTTTCTTCTCTTGTTAGTCCCTTGAACAGAAACAGAAACTTATAAGTGCGCCAATCTTAGCTCAGCCTGATTTTAGTCAGAAATTTTTCGTTCAGTCCGATGCGTCTGATGTCGGCATTGGAGGTATGTTGACCCAGTTTATAGACGGAGAGGAACGAGTAATCGCTTACGCGAGTCGCTCCTTATCTAGAGCGGAGAAGAATTATTCAGTGACGGAGCGTGAATGTCTAGCCGTTATATTTTGTATTGAAAAGTTTAGGCCTTGGATAGAAGGTTCTCGTTTTACGGTCATCACTGATCATTTTAGTCTCCTGCGGCTTTTTAATTTAAACACTCCGTCAGGCAAACTTAGTCGTTGGTTACTGAGGTTAAGACAGCATATTTTTAACCTACAGCATAGAAAAGTTTCGATGCACTTGATTCTTGATGCTTTGGGTAGAATACCGCATCCTGAGGCAGAGAGTAGCCTTTCAGTAGATTCCGAGAATACGTGTTTGCAAGTTTCATCCATCTCGATCGAAGTAAATTCTCTTGACCCCTGGTATATTGCGCTCCGTGAAAAGATTGTAAATAACCCGTACAAATTTCCTCAATGGCAAGTTGAGAACCACTACATTCAGAAATTCATTCCTTGTAAGCAGAATCATACTTTTAATATTCGAGAGTACAAAACCTTGGTTTCTAAACCTCAGAGATCGAAAATTATCGAGTCGTGTCATATTCCTCCCACTAGTGGCCATTTTGGTTTTCGAAAAACCTTGTTCCGAGTACAGGAGATGTATTATTGGCCTAAGATGAGGTCAGATATTTTAAAATTTGTAAGAAGGTGTTTGGTGTGTGGCGCTCAGAAACACTCAAATTTAAGTAAGATTGGTATTATGGGTAAGGAGAAGGTAGTTGACCGACCTGGTCAAATCATTTCGGTAGATTTTATAGGTCCTTTTCCTCGTTCCAGAAAGGGTAACAAATGGTTATTGGTAGCCGCGGATTGGTTTTCTAAGTACACATTCATTTTTCCGTTGAGAAATGCCAAATGCCCTGCGGTCATGAACCATATAGAGAATCACATATTCCTTTCAGTTGGAGTTCCCCAAATCCTGATTTGTGATAACGCTCCGAATTTCGAGAGCAAGGGTATGAAGGAATTATGTGACAGGTATAAAGTTAAGCAATTATTCACCCCGTTTTATACTCCTCAGTGTAACTTCGTGGAACGTAATAATAAAACCATTACGACAGCTATCAGGTGCTACATAGATAGACGCGAGGACTGGGATTTGCATATTCCGGAAATCAGATAGGCCATCAATACCGCGATCGATGAAGTAACCGGTTTTCCCCCGTCATACCTGATGTTCGGAAGGCATGTTCCTTTATCTGGAGAATATTATAACTCCCCTTTCCCGGACCAATCTGTTGAAGTCGTACCTGGTGACAGGGGCACTTATGCCGAGAACTTGAAAGAATTTCGTGATTTGTATGTTGAGGTGCGTCGGACACTTCACTCCGCATATGAAAGGAATTCAAAATCCTATAACCTCCGGAAACGGGATGTAAGTTTTAAAGTGGGTGATAGAGTTTGGCGTCCTAACAAGAAGTTGTCGAGTGCTCCCGATATGTTCGCATCGAAACTTAGCCCCAAACACATTCTTTCCTTTGTTTTTAAGAAGTTGTCTCCTTTAGTTTACGAACTAAAAAATATGGATGGGTCACGTGCAGGGAAATGGCACGTTAAAGATTTATTACCCTGTGTAGAGTCATCCGATGTTCCCGGAGTTGACCACAGTTAGACTCAGTGACGTTTTTGATTTATTTTTTTGTTCTGAGCTGGCAGTTTTTAGGTACAGCCTCGCTCAGCCTTTTTAGTTCTTTTTTGGAAGTCAGTTTTCACGTCAGTTTTCACTTTTCTTTTTCTTTTCCTTTTTGTACTTTTCCAGACTTGTTCAGTAAGAACAAGCCTGTGTTACGTTATCGAGTTTGCGCTAGACGCATCTTATTTGAGAGGAGAAATCTTTGTTCCTCCGTTTTGAGTTTGTCTAGAATTACTTGGAGAGTAAATCTAGGTTTTGTTTAAATGAAGTAAGGGCCTTACTTCGTTTTGTCGACATATGGCAGTGTTGTCCACCTTTGGTTCCGCTGTGCCCGTGCGGCGACTTACCTCGTAACCTTAGGATCAGATGGCATTTCCATTGCATGTCGCTGGCTTTAGCCAAGTTACGTTCGGTAGAAGTTTCGCGTTGGCATAAATTGCCACGGAAAAGTTTTTGTTTTGTCGACACTGGACGTTGATGTCTGCCTTTGGTTCCGTTGTGCCAGAGTGGCGATTGAGCTCGTAACCTTAGGAACAGCTAGCGTTTTAGTTCGGTGTCGCAAGTTTTACTTAGCCAGGTTGGATTTACTTGGGAAGTAAGTCATGAATTGGCTGAGCGAATTTTTCGCGGTCGTTCTGCATTACGTTTCGCGTTGGCGTGAATAGCCACGGAGACGTTTTCTTTGGTTGACACATGGCCGTGCTGTCTCTCTTTGGTTCCGTTGTGCCCGAGTGGCGATTGAACTCGTAACCTTAGGACCTGATAGCATTTCCATACCGTGTCGCTGGCCGTAGCCAGATTATGTAGATTTACTTGAGTAGTAAATCGTGAGACTATATCTGCGATTTTTCGCGGTGATTTGCGTTACGTTCCGTGTTGGTGTGATTCGCCACGGTATCGTTTTCTTTGGTTGACACTTGACAAAGCTGTCCGCCTTTGGTTCTGCCGAGCTCAAGTAGCATTTGAAACTCGTAACCTTAGGATTAGATAGCGGTTCCGTTTGGTGTCGCAGACTTTAGTCAACTCAGTTGTATTCGCTTGGGAAGTGAATCTAGAGTTGTTCCTGCGAGCTCCTCGCAGCGAAGTTGCGTTACGTTTTGCGTTGGCGTGATCCGCCACAGCAAAGTTTTTTCGACCTTTGGTAGTGCTTTCCGCTTTTGGTTCCGCTAAGCCCGAGTGGCAATTGGACTCGTAACCTTAGGATTAATAGCGCTTCCCTTCGGTGTCGTTGACCTTTGGCCCGACACGTTACATTAGCTAGTTTGGCGCAAGCCGTGGGAAGGATTTAGGCAAATATAAATGTATTTATGCTTGGATTTTAGGCCTTTCTCAAAACCAACAATTATAGCCTTCAGCCAATAGATTTTTCCTTGTCTAGATTTTTAAATAGGTACGATTGAATGTTACGAGGGAATTGCGTTATTTTGTCTCAGCGACAAGCTTGTTTGGTTTTCTGGTTTAGAAGTCCGTACCAATTATGACCTACCGAATTTGACCTACTTATTGTGACTCCCATAGGGACGTGTGATACGCGAAAGTTATCAAGACTAAACCTAGTGACAACCACGCTTCTGTGTTTCGCAAGCGCTCGTTATTGCCTATTCCGCTGCTCGTATTCTCTCAGTCCTATTTCTAGACTCGACTATGTCGGTTTTCTTTATTTTACCTCGCATCTTAGTTCACTATCATGCAGGCTTTATTTTTTTTTTCAGTGTAGATCACTGAGTATTTTTCCATTTTTAAGGGCCGTTTCAGGACGGGTGCCCTAGGATTTCGTGATACAGTTCTTGAACAATTCTCAGGGAAGGACACACTACGGGGGCTGATCATCTGGTTGCGACTTCGCCTCGTAATTGGGTGTCACTACTGGGTGACGTCTCAGCTCCCTCAAAGTGCGTTCCGGAAGGCCTATGGCAGTGTCTGTTTTACGGTTCACCTTGTAGATTATCATTTAATTTCGATTGAGTTTTTTGTAAATTTTAGTTTGGTGAAAACTATATTTCACTTCCTTATTGTGGTGGATATAGGGGTTATTGTAACGTGTTTTCCACCTTTTGGAAGTTCACTTGCTCTCAGATCGTTTTAAGGGAGGTCTGGAGACGTGGCTGCGAGTGTTGTGTTGTTCAGCTGAGGTTAGTAAACGAGGTGCCTTTCCTTTCAGTTTTCGGTAAGGGCACGCAATGCCAACTGAGTTACCGTCGCACCCACCTAGCCGTTATGATCTAACCAGCTTGATCAGCCTGACGTCCGTAAAGTCATAGCCTTGGGTTCCTGGATGACTTTCTGGGTAGATTAGTTATCTTCCGAAATTTATTAGGTATTGTGTTTTGAATATCATTTGGTATGTACTTTAGAGTGCGCACGTTGTATCTATATTCTCTTTTCGTATTTGGTATACAAGAGGATATTTCGTTTTTTTTATTTTTTTTTTTTGGGATAGATTGGGTATTTCCTTACCATTGTTCCAGTGTTCCAGTGTTCCATTCCACAGGGATACGCTTCAGGGTAATCTGCGATATGGACCGATCAAAATTAAAGCCTCCTCTCGCAGTTTTTAGTTTTCTTTTTGGAGCGAGGTAATGTAGCGTTCACAAATTCTTGATCGCTACAGGTAGCATTCGTAAATTGTTGATCACCACTGGTAGGTTTATTTCGGACAAATTCTTAACTGAAAGAGCTCCGGTATCGCTTTGGACAAGGCAAGAGAGTCTAACTCCAAATCTCCAGGTGAGCGGACGTTTTCGCGCCTTACCCTTCCGACCGAGAGAGTTTTACGACCCGGCAGCAGAGAATCCGATCAACAGACACCAGGCCATTGAACGACCACCTATTACAGAGCCCGACCATCGTAGAAACCTTACACCTTTTTGGGGCCACATGGCAGAGTAACCGGCTGGTCAGATCGAGAATATTTCGGGACCCCCGCATAGGGATACCGGACTGCCCGCAGTCGTACTCAGTGTTTTTGGACACCCAGTACCTTGATAGGCAAGGATAGACAACACCAGGAAATAAGGCCAGATAAACATTTTTTTATTACATTTTCATGTACCGTTAAGGATTGCAATTATCAGTTATTTTTCACAAATACATTATTACCATAATTTCTTATACTGATAATGGTCACGTTATCATCTTATATTTTGTATCTATTAGCCGTCTGACCATTCTTGGTTACCCTAGCGTTATATATTTATCTTCTTACTATTGTCAGAATAGAGGAAATAACCTCTGATTTGTAAGTACAGGGACATAGAGACCAGCTGGTGTAATTCAGAGCTGTGTATTTGATTTTTGATTTCTTTCGCGGTAAGGTTTGGAGAACCGCCTTTCCTAAACCTTCCCGTGTCTTTTGTTTGATAGTTTTAATTATTCCTTTTTTTTGTGCTTTGTGTCGTTCTTTTTTGAGTGTGCTTTTATTATATATAAGTATAAAATTCTAGTAAACCGTTTTATTTAAGATAGACCCCTTCCCGGTTCCAGGGTCTTTTCTGATATATGAAGTAACCGGGTGGCGCTCAACTTTTGTTGTGGCTTCATTCTGTCCTGGACCTTCTTCCCGGTGCTCCCGGCGAATAGCTGCCGTCGCTGTGATCTATATATTTTTTATTTTGTTTCAAAAGAGAAAATAATAGGTCACAAGATTTATAGTGGCATATAGGGTCGGTGATTTACTTAACTCAGCTTTGTTAATTGCGAGTAGTAAGAGTAGAATCAATCGTCCTTTTTGAAGCTAATATTTCGCGAAAGGTAACTCTATTGAGTTATGATGGATAAGTCATGTTATTGGGTAGCTCTGAGTGATATGCTGTGGAATGTATTAAGATAATTTATAAGAAGGTATTATAATCCTGCAAGGGACGGTGGGAAAGTTGCCAAGCGGTGGCGCCATTCTAAGTGTGTCCGAGAAATCAATTTATACTTTTTATGGTGTGCCGATTTACAGTTTGGGCTTCAAATCCCCACCATTGTTTTTTTTTTCAAAAATTGTATTAAAATTATTCTATTAATTTCTAATAATTATTAAGTTGCAAGTTATTTTTTCAGTCTTTAGTGTTAAATAATTAGTAAAATAAAAAAATGTACATCATACACATTTGGTTTTTTAATTGAAAAAGCGTACAATAACTAATTATATAATTTATTCAGAAATTACAAAAAAACATTAAATAATGAATATACTTGTAAAAAAACAATAAATTGAATAGATTCATTTCCGAGTGGTTTTAGTTAAGGTTTGTATTTATGCACTTTGAGAGCTGTAAACGACGATATTTTTAGCTAATGATATAACAGTACAACCAGGTAATCAGTATATCGCCGTTTCCAGTTCTCGAGGTGCATACATGCGAACTTCAACTAAAACCGCTCGGAAAATAATATAGTAAATTTATTGCTTTTTTTTGACAAGTATATTGGTACTTTAATGTTATTGTCTTTTTTATATTTTCTGAATAAATAATATAATTAGAGTTATTGCACGTCTTTTCAATTAAAAAACAAATGCGTGTAATGAATGTACATTTTTTTATTTTACTAATTATTTAACACTAGGGACGGAAAAAATAACTTACAACTTAATAATTATCAGAAATTAATAACAGAATAAGTTTAATACTACTTTCGAAAAAGAAATATAACAAAGGTGAGGATTTGAACCCAAACTGTAAGTCGGTTTGTCATAAGAAGTTTAAATTGAAGCCTCGGACACACTTGAGATGGCGCCACCGCTTGACACATTTCCCATCGTCCCTTGCAGGATTAGAATAACTTACATATTATCTTATTACGTATATTAGTGAACTTATTGAACTTATTGAATTAGGTTTGGGTTACAAACCACGCAGTGCCAGAATTCTTCTGAATTGTTACTTCTATATAAATATACCTTTTCTCTGGCTAAACCTAATTGATATAAACTATTTATGTATATTAGATCCTGTACCTATATTATTTCTTCAGACTTGAAAATTCTGAGTCATATACCATCTAGTAAATTTTGGATCAAATAAAACTGTAGGTACTTTGTCTCAGTGGCGGCTCGTGAGGGAGGGCATTGGGGCGCCGCAACTCCAGCATTTATCACAGTAAACAATTTTTCAGAGCAAAACACCATATTTTATTTCCGTTCAGTTTCTTTCCTTTAACTCACTTTCCTGGTTCACCTCCTGTATAGGGTTTCAATAACACGAAAAATCAAAAAAAAATCTTCAGCAGCACTATTTTTCTTCTATGTCCTCCCACTTTAAAAACCCACGAGCCGCCACTGCCTTGTCTACCGTCTTACTAATTGATAACAAGTTAGCTCTTAGGTCTCGAACATAGACAATTTTTGAAATAGTTCTTGGGTATTTTCGATCGCCTACACTTGGTATCTTTTGAATATAATAGTTTAGAATACAATATTTCTTCAGACATGAACTTTCTAAGAGTCATAAAACCACAGTACATTTTGAATCAAATACAAGTTTATGTCCCTTGTCTACCATCTTACAGATTGATAAAAAGTTAGCTCTTAGGCATGAAACATAGACACTTTTTGAAATAGTCTTTACTACAATAACATATGATTCATCTTTATTTTTAAACTCTTTGTAGGTCATATGTAGCACCTAAATCTATGAAGCAATGTTGCATATTTTTGACATCTAACGTGTCTTTAAAATTGAGCTGCTTTTATAATTCTTGAATAAAACACAGATAGCGTTGTGAATTTTCTTAGGTTTAGTCTCATTTCAGAAGTGTAATGTATGATATTTATAAAAATGGAGTCGTGTACAATACAATAACGCGTTAAAATTGTTGAATTGTTTTATGAAAATGGGCGTTCAATGAAAAATGTTTTTAGAAAATTAAGTGATATTTACGGTTTGCAGAATTGTCCATCTGAATGCACTATCAATTGAATTGTTCAAAAATTTGAAGAAACTGGTTCGGTTGAAGATAAAAGAAAAACAATTACAAGTCGTAGTGGTCGTTTACAAGAACATATTGATTTGGTACGTGAAAATATTGCTGAACAACCAGAAATTTCCATTAGTCGACGTTCACAACAATTTGGACTCAGCAAATCTGGAACATAGCGCATTTTATGAAAGTATTTAGATATGAAGGTATATAAGGATTGTATGCCTAGCCAAGGAAACGTCGTGCATTTTTCAATTAGATCAAAGAATAAACATATGATTTTTTTCACAAAATGGTGATGTTAATTGGCCACCATGATATTTGATACCTTCGGACTAAGAATAATTTCATTTTTAGAATTTCTATAAGAACAATCCACAATCGATTCCTGAACTAACGAATTAAATTATTCGAGTCATTGATGAGATAGAGCTACGGTCATGCTGAAATCTTATCCAAAATGTCGACAAGCGAGTGGACATCGATGGAATTGCAAGAGGTGGTCATTTGGCAGATATTGTCTTTCGTGTTTAAATCTCATACATTATGCTTCAATTAGCAGTAAAAAGTTTTTTGAAATCAACGCAAATTATGTGTTTTATTCAAGAATTTAAAAAAACGCTCAATTTGAAAGACCCCCATAACGCCAGAGCTGAGACAACCCTTTATTTTACAGAGTAGAACAAATCGCATTAAAAAGTTGGAATATTGTTGGTCGAAATATATTGAATTGCAAGGTTAGTATATTGAAAAACATTTAAAATATTCAAGAATTAAAAAAACCGCTCAATTTACGATTTAATAGACGATTATTTTACAACGATTTTATTTAAGAAGATTTACCATCAGTTATATTTTTCGAAGTATCTTATTAAGGTATCCTAATCTTATTCTTGTTTTTGTTAATTTTATTAATATTATAATATTATTCGATACTTTAACCTCTTGTACTCTGCTTCAAAATTTGTCATACAGTTACTTTTATAATGCCCTATAAGGCTACATTTTATCAATTTGACATTTTCCTTTAAAAAAATGTTCTTATTCTTTGAAAATAATGCTATTTTATGCTTCTCTTTATCATATTTCTCATCTTGCAGTACTTTGGCTTTTTCAAAATTGCTTGTAATTTTGGTATTTGTTCTTTCAATTACCATTACTTTGGATCATATTCAGTTGTCAGATCACTTAACAAAATTACACCTAAAAATTCGTAATCAATTTCCTGGTATAAGTAACGTACATTTTGTGCTAATTACATTGTTTTTTTTACATAGACTTCCATTGTAGTATAATGCACTAGTTTTATTCGAACCATAAGTGTGTTATATTCGAATAGTTCTGCACAAGCCATTCATGCAATAGGATGTTATGAGCAATGGTAAATTTAATACGTACAAAATGATATTTGGCATAAGCAATTTAATTATTTAGTTAACTTCAAATAGAGGTTCGAATAAATTACATAAAAATATACGATCTTATAAATTACTCTAACAGGAGTTGAAATAGAAATTATTACATTATGGTTTTTCTGCAAAAAATCATTTTTGAAATTTGAATACAAATAAACAGCTCTAAATTAAAAAAGGAACACATCTCCAAATTAATAATAAATACTGTAATATTAATTTTAATTTCAAATATTTTATTTTAAATTGCAGTGATACAAAACTCTTGTAACCACCATTGAAACGATGCATATATTCTGTACATACCTTTGGAGAAAAGACATTGATAAATAAACAATCTTCGTTTTCTTTTACACTATCTTGGTTTACTTGGAAACAAACATGTTTTTCGGCAGTTGCATCATATATATCATTCCACGGTGTGACCGGCTCAGGCGGCTGTAATAAAATGAATAATATTAACATTAATTAAAAGCTACAAAAAGTCGTGTTTTTTTACAATATTCTCAAAAATAGAATAATTTATGTATAGTAATATTGTTAGTAATTCAAGTCTTTAGAATCAATTAATCTCAGCAAAGTACAAGCATTATTAGATGTATGCATAAGTAATGTCGTTTTACGGACAATAGTTTAACATATATTAATATAACATAACTTATACTTTAGTCAAATATATTGATACAAGGGATTTATGATAAGTACCTGGCCTTTGACAACAAAAAACATTTTATGTGTAAAATTTATTTTATTTTCCAACGTAATCACCTTTCAGTTCGATACACTTAGTTCGACGTTTTTCTATCTTTTGTATTTCCTTTAAAACTTACGAACTTTTTTAGCGCAGATTCGCTTCACAAAGCCCATTTTTTGGACTATTCTTTGGTCTCTGGTGTGCGGTGATGAATCCATGTTGTGTCAATAATTACGAACCGACGCCAAAAATCATTCCGATTACGTTTTAATATCGCTAAACAATCTTTTGAAGTTGACACATATGTGTGTTTATGGTTAATTATGAGCAATCGCGGCACCCATCTTGCGGAAAGCTTTTTCATATCCAAATGAATGGTTTAAATATTCTGTACCCGTTCAATCTCGTGAGAAATCTCACTCTCCGATCGTTTATCACGATGTCGTGATTTTTTCGATCAATTCTGAAGTGGTAACCTCATTTGGACCACCTGGGCGGTCTTCATCAAAATTGCTTGTAAGGCCATGTTTGAATTCAGCTGTCCAATATTTTACGGTCGATAACGAAGATGTAACGAAGGTGTATGAAGGAACGAGTCCCCATATACTTCGCTGAGCTCCGTTTTAATTTCTTCATTTTTCTTTTTCAAAAACAACTATTTTATTACTGCTCGATATTCAATTTTTCCATTGTAAAATTACAAAAGTTGTTCTACTTAAATGGCTGCCATTCACAAACTAAAGCACAGAGCGATTTGACAGTTTGATAGTATTGTTGTGAAAAGTTATATTTACGAAAAATATAATTTTTTAAATATTTTACTACCAGTGCCATCTCTGGCCTAGGTCAGGTACTTATCATAGAGCCCTCGTATTTATATGTATATATATATATATATATATATATATATATATATATATATATATATATATATATATATATATATATATATATATATATATTATATATATATATATATATATATATATATATATATATATATATATATATATATATATATATATATATATATATATTCACGGATGGTAGATAATGTTTCTAAATCATTCCGGGTGTCGATCCGTGGATTCTGTGAAGAGACACGACGATTCGCCAAAATCGCATTTGGCATTTTCAAGTGTTGTCTTCTTCGACTGAAGAGTCCAACTGACATGCACGGGTCGCTGTGGTTTTATAGTCGGCCGGTGACTGCCTAGATTATATCGGGGTAGTTCGGGACTATTTGCGGCGCTCGGCAAACGCTGTCGAGCGTCTATTGATTTTTCTACCACGCCGCTACGTTGCAATGTTTCTTCTTTTTTCAGAAGGGATTTCCATATTTTTGGGATGTTACGAGCGTCGTTTCGCGTATTTAGCTCACCTCTTTCTTCTATTTCAAGGGCTTCTCTGATTGTTCGGACCTTGTAGTTTTCAATATCCGCTATTTCTTTGACCTTCAAAATTGATTTTATGCCCTCTTTGTAGATGGTGCTGGAACAGACCGGAAGTGGTTTGTTTGTTTTTAAGTCGTTTTTATGTTCTTGTATTCTGGCCGATATTCGTCTGTTTGTTTGTCCTATGAATGCTCTGTTGCAGTCGGAACAAGATATACTATATACCCCATGATTTTCCAGTCTAACTTTGTCTTTGTGAACTCGACAAGAATGAAAGGGTAAAAGGTGATTAAGTTCCATATTAGACATTTCATACTTTATGAGTTTTGAAAACATAACAATGTTATTAATGTGGTTTATCCAGCTTTGGATAGCAGTGTTGGTTTAAAAAATTAAGAACGGTGATTTCAATCTTTTCGACGGTTTGGAGGACTTGTTGAGATTGATAAGAATTTGTTGTTGACTGAAATTGATGCTGATTCCAAACAAACCATCCAGAAATTAGCCACAAATCTTCATGGTGGACAATACAACATGTTTAAATAAACTTAACAAAGTTTAAATTCAACGTGTAAACAATCTGTTGTGTATTTTGGTCCAGGTTAGGCAGATATCATTTCCTTCAAACGAATTGGTACTGGATATAAAAATGGATTTTATACAACAATCCACATAAGAAAAAAACAATGATTAGCATCAACAGAACCACGTTTATTCATTCCAAAACAAGGTCTACACATGCATATGATTCAATAACTTCCAAAATCTTTGGGATTGAAAATGTGTTATTCTGCATTATGACAGTGCAAGACCTTAGTGCCAGAATCACCCAAGAAATAATCAAACAGTTAAGCTGGGATACTCTCCATCAGATTTCCATTTTTTCAGATTTATGGAACATTTTGCTTCGAAATCACTCCCATTTTATGAGAACGGAATAGGAAGTTTGTCACACAGTTGGATGAGGATTGTCAATAATGATGTCAGTCAGTTGTCAGTAATGTCAGTAATGTCAGTTGTCAGTAATGATACAATAATATTTATGCAGTAACAACAATTGATATTATTTGGGCAGAATCACCCAAGAAATAATCAAAGAGTTAGGCTGGTATGCTGTTCCAACAGATTTCCATCTTTTCAGATTTATGGAACATATCTTTATGGAGGAACTCGAGAATGGACATATTAAGTAAATCTCTTAAAAATACCGTAAATATGGCTTAGATATGTTGATATTATTGCTATATGGCAGCATTGACGACCTAAATATTTTTTGACAAGATAATAATTCTTGAGAGCCTACAATTAAGTTTACTTTAGAGGTGGAGAGGGAGAATAAATTGCCATTCCTCGACTCTTTAGTATTAAAACAAAACACATTAAAAACTACAGTTTACAGAAAAGCGACAAACACAGATAGGTATCTCAATTTATTTTCCAATCACTCAAAATCAGTCAAAATAGGAGTAATTAAAAGTTTATGACAGAGCAAAGAGCTTGTTTGTACGACAGTAATACATTACAAAAAGAAGCAAATCACATCAAAGACATTTTAATAAAAAACAATTAACAAAAAAACTTTTGATACCAGACAAAACAGACAAGTTATTAGTAACAATAATAATAACTCTCAAACAATTAACCTCACAATTCCTTACATCCGCGATATTTCTGACACAATTAAAAGAGTAGGAAATAAATACAACATGGGACTCGGGACATAAAATTAATTAACCAATCAATAAAAATCATCAATAGAAAATATTTCATAGCGTTATTGGTGCGTTTGAAGGACGAGATTGCAAAAAAAGTCTTCAAATAAACAAAAAAGTGCTGTTTTAACAAGACAATGCACCGTGTCATAAATCGTTGCCAATGATAACTAAATTACACAAATTGCACTTCAAAATCCTTTTTCATTCTCCATTTTCTCCAGATCTGGACCCAGCGACTATTTCTTGCTCTTAGGCATCAAAAAAATGCTCGCTGGAAAGAAAATTCGCTCCAATGAAAAGGTAATTACCGAAACTGAAGGATATTTTGAAGGCAAAGAGAAAGGAAAAGTTCTATGAAAAATGTGTAGAAATGCTAGAAAAGCTTTGGAATGATTTGATGAAATGTTAGGAAAATATAATAATGAATAAAGTCGAAATTTGCAAAAAAACAATTACATTTTATTTGTCAGACTTATTGGCAAATATGTTACTTGTATGTTAATTATCAACTTGTTATTTGATTTAAATAATTACAAATTTGTTCTTTTGTATTTTCTTACTATGGTGAATCCTGTGTATTAATCGGCTTTACAAAAATAATTCAGGTGCTGCATAACAACACAGACATTTTCACTTAATTTTTTTATTATAATATTCTTGCTTATAAATAATTTAATTTGTTTTTAATTTTATAAGAAACCCATTATTTTACTAGAATTTATAAGCGCTACACAATAATAAAATAAACAAATAATAAAACTTAAATAAACAATTTTTCAGACGAACTCTAAAATATAAATATCAGCGTACTAAAACTGCAACGTAAGCCTTTGCATATAAGAATTTATATTAGCTGTGTTGCGCGATTGTCGGATCTCGTCTTTATTAATAATCAGACACCTGTTTACAAATGATGTTGGCGCCATCTATAATGATATACTGAAGCATCAATAGTATAAAAGATATAAAAACTGTGAAATGTGAAATTTCAGCTGCAACTAAAAATTCGTCGATTTCGGATCTATCCTTTAAAAAATCTCGGCTCTTAGCGCAGTATTGAAAAAAAATCTCACAGCTTACGGGATGTAGGCATATATATATATATATATATATATATATATATATATATATATATATATATATATATATATATATATATATTTGTATATATATATATATATATATATATATATATATATATACAAATATGTATATATATATATATATATATATATATATATATATATATATATATATATATATATATATATATACAAATATGTATATATATATATATATATATATATATATATATATATATATATATATATATATATATATATATATACAAATATGTATATATATATATATATAATATATATATATATATATATATGTATATATATATGTATATATTATATATATATATATATATATATATATATATATATATATATATATATATATATATATATATATATATATATATATATATATATATATATATGTATATATATATATATATATATATATATATATATATATATATATATATATATATATATATATATATATATATATACATATATATATACACATATAATTCTCTTTTAATTGTGTCAGAAATACCGTGGATGTAAGGAATTGTGAGGTTAATTGTTTGAGAGTTATTATTATTGTTACTAATAACTTGTCTGTTTTGTCTGGTATCAAAAGTTTTAAACGATTTATCTATAATTTTTTTATTAAAATGTCTTTGATGTGATTTGCTTCTTTTTGTAATGTATCACTGTCGGTACAAACAAGTTTTGCTCTGTCATATAAACTTTTAATTACTCCTATTTTGACTGATTTTGAGTGATTGGAAAAGAAATTGAGATACCTATCTGAGTTTGTCGCTTTTCT